>LDKF01000755.1:8684-33334 GCA_001026735.1 Rotylenchulus reniformis | reverse complement strand
AAATAATGCGTTCGTCGAGGACTATGCTGAAGCGAAGGCGCTGAGCATCGTTTCGAAGTGGACAATTTTCCTCGCCAATTGCCAGGTGTCAACTTTATTTAAGATTTATTTGCTATAATCATAGCAAACGTTGACTGAAATAAATGACCAATAGATGGAAAAAACCCAAAAAAATAATGAACAAATAGTAAACTTATGGTCGAGTGATTTCGATAAAATCAGCTCACAAATTCCACTGAATTTGAAATTTATTTTTGGCTCTATGTATGATCTTATGACGAGAAAGTTTTCCTCTATGAAATTTTTTCTATGCCCTTTTTCTCCGTGTACTCTTTTACTTTTCTATTTCTCTGTCACTTCAGTGAAAAAGATTCGCCTCATAAAATTGAAGATTCAACGTCATTCAAGCAGCGTCCAATTTTCGTTTTACCGATGTCATGGTAACATTAAAAATAACATTGGGCACCGATTGAATTGCTTTGAATAAATAGTTTTATGAAGCGAATCTTCCGCTGAAATGGCAGAGAAATAGAAAGGCAAAAGAGCACACATAGAGAAAAGGGCATAGGAAAAAATTTCATAGAGGAAAACTTTCTCGTCATAAAATCACAGAGTAAAAAAAATAAATTTCCAAATCATCAATGGAATTTTTGCGCTGATTTTTTTAGATTAGTTTAACGTATCGGTGATGATTAGGGTTGGCACTTTTAGGGAATTTCCCTAAGCCAAAATAGGGACCTATTAGGGAGCAAAAAAAGGCCAAAATAGGGAGAAAATAGGGAGCTATCAAGCGAAAATAGGCAAAAATAGGGAAATTTTTTCCCAAAAATATGACCTAAAAATTCGAAAATTTCGTTTAAAAAAATATTAAGCCTTTTTAAAACCAATTTAACCATATCTTGAGATGTTTTCATTATAAAAATTGGTTTCACAAAAAATATTTGAAAAAAAATTTCGAATTTTTTCAAAAAAATGCGAATAAAATTTGAATAAAAAACTAATAATTATCCCAAAATTTTGGGAAAAACTAGAAATTTTCAAAAAATTTTCGGAAAAAAACTAAATTATTTTTTCAAAAAATCTAAAATTTTCGGTTTTTATTGCATTTTTGTGAAGAATTTCTTTAAAAATAAGCCAAAATAGGGAGAAAATAGGGAAAAAATGGCGAAATAGGGAAAAATTTAGCCGCGCTTACAGAAATAGGGAAAATAGGGAAAAAAAGTCCATCAAAATACGTTTAAATATGTCTAAAAACGCGTTTCTGAGCGTTTCCCTACGATTCCATGTCTTTTTAAAAAATAGGGAATTCCCTAAAAGTGCCAACCCTAGTGATGATTAGGGCATGTAAAAATATCCAAATGGATATTTTTTGCGGAGGCTCAAAATGGCCTGGGAATCAATTAAAAAGCATTTCTAGCTTGATTTGAGTTCAAAAAAGCAACTTTTACGTGGATATTTTGGATATTTTGGACTTAATGTGGATATTTGGATATTGCATGGATATTTTCAAATTATTGGATATTTTCGTGGATATTTTTGGGATGTTTCCTAATTTTAGCATTTTTAAGCGAAATTTTGCTAAAAATGCCACCGAAAAAAATCGAAAGAAATTTTTTTTTGAAAAATACACCCCTATAAGAAGGAGAAATTCGGCAAAAATTGAAAAATACAATCCTAAGAGAGAGAAATTCGGCAAAAATTGGAAAATACACCCCTAAGAAAGAGAAATTTGGTGAAAATTGAAAAATAGATCCCTAAGAAAGAGAAATTTGGCAAAATTTGAAAAATACACCCCCCTAAGAAAGAGAAATTCGGCAAAAATTGGAAAATAGACCCCTAAGAATGGCAAATTTATGTGGATATTTTTGCTAATTTACATGGATATTTTGAGATTTTTGGCGGATATTTTATACGGATATTTTGCGATTTTACATATATGGATATTTTTACATGCCCTAGTGATGATCGCCAAAAACGGTGCACCGGTTTTCACCCCCGCGCTAGAAAAATGATTATAACTTTTTTTGAGTAAGACCTAGAGAAGCGATTTTGATATCAAAAGATAGCCCTAAATGTCTGCTATAAACTTGCAGAAAGAATTATCCGGTTTGGACAAGCAGAAAAAAATTTATGGCCAGACCATTGGCCAAAACCACGATTTTATGGCTTAACCTGGTCACAACTTTTTTCTACTTGGCCAAATCGATTAGTTGTTCTTGCAAGTTTATAGCAGACATTTAGGGCTATCTTTTGACACCGAAATCACTTCTCAATGTTTCACCGGGAAAAAATTTTTTGATCATTTTTCTAGCGCGGGAGTGAAACCAGCTGTTCCGCGCTAAAAAGGCCGATATTTTCTCCAAGACTAACAGAGCTCATTTGTCGAAATGCATTCCACAATTAGCACCCTCTGCTGAAAATACTAACGAATCCTATCGAAAAATATGTGTTAGGCTATAAAAAGAAGGCCTTTAAAAAATTAAAAATTTTATCAGCCGATTGTGACAACTGGTGACTCCACCGCTTCAAAATCGGTTGCAACATCAGCTACAAAGTCAACGTCCTTGACCACTAAATCCACCGGCAAAACCACTACGAAATCGACCAGCATGACTACAATGAAGTCGACTGGCAAAACTACTCCAAAGAGTTAGTTCTTTTATGATCCGTTATAGCTTAAGAGATCATATTTTTTATTGCCTCTTTATATTTTTTAGGATAAGTTAGAAAATTCTGATTTTGGTATCACGTATTCGGCCATCACTTTTGCATTGACGAATTTTCTAAAAACTATTCGATTTATTGACTTAATATTTCCTGTTTGTATTAGTTGACAGTTTAGAATGCATTATCGTACTATCTCGTTTCTTAAAACTGATGTGAGCTAAAACGTGATAAAATAGTAAAAAGGCATTTAAAAAAGCAAAACCCCTTTAAGCTGCTTTTTGGGTTAAAATGACCCATTCTAGGTTAAAATGCCCATTACCGCAATTTAATCTAAAAGAATTTAGCATCAAATCATTCTGAACATGCCAAACTATATCTTATAGGGAAAAAATTTCGAGGGTCTCAGTTCAGCAAGTATCAATCCTACAAAAAATGTTTCTGTAAAAATTAAGCAAAATTTTTATCGAAGCTAAACATTGACTTACAAGTTAGCAGAATAATTCTAATTCAAGTCCCCAAACAAGCCTTTGGAAAAAATCCCTTTAAATAAACCTTCTATTTGGGGACGGAATAGCTTAAAGATGAAATTAATGCATTCTGCTAATTATTTTTTATATTTTGTTGATTTTGTTTTTTTTAAGAATCCAAGGGTTGCGTTGCTGACTGGCAATATGTTATAGCTGCCGAATTCAAGGATATTTACCGATTTAAGATCAAAAAAGATGATAAATGTGTTGAGAATTGCGAAAAGGAGGATACGTGGGTGGATCAGTGGAATTATGCTGTCCGAGTGGGCTTTATCCAAAAACCGGCAGAAATGGAAGGCCCCCACCAATTCAAGCAATTGAAGGTAAGCTTAGTTCATAGAATGGAAAAATTGGTGGATAAAAATTATTGCGCTTTCACTTTTCTAAAATAACAAATAGTGCTTTATGCTAACAATAAAATGAAAATGCAACTCATAATGTCATAAAAAACATTCAAAATACAGTAGTTTTCAAAAAATCTATATCTTGAAGCGAAAAAACTCTTTCAATCAGTTTTACATGTCTGCTTTGGACGTAGTGTCGTTATCCGTCTTTAAATGCCAAAGGAAAATAGAACTCACCATTACATAATTTCGCTTCAAAATATAGATTTTTTAAAAAGGGTTGAAGGATTCCTTATGGCAAAACCTGTACAGCGTCGTTTTTTCGATATATTTTTATTTTCGATATTCAATGACTATAATTTATATAGAATTGAAGGTGCTATAAATAAAAATGATAAAGAATCCCTCTAAAAAAATCAAGAGCAGACAAATGTGTCTAATAGCACTTTTGCTGCACCCTGTAAATACAGTTTAATATAATTGAATACTATTAAATGGCTAACATAAACAGATTGAATAAATAACCAAAAATAAAATTATACAAAAATGAAAATTCCCGTACCCTCACTAAAAACCCCCCAACAACCCATGAATTTTTAATTGCACTGTGAGTCTGGTTTAAAAAATCGGCACTTTCCCAGAAAAACTTTTTATAAATTATTGATTCCAAATTATTGTATCCAATTCTAATCTAAAGCAAAAAAAAAATGAAAAAATTTTGAAGGAATCACTGGTACGCAATCCACCGTCAGGGGACCAGAGAGAGATTCTGAAGGCCGATCCCATCATGCAAAAACTTAAAAACAATGCTATGCGCGATCTGAGAGAAAAAATGGATTTTGATTATATGGAAATCCCGGTGGCAAACCACGAACCGAATGTCGAGCTTGGCGTCCATGTTTGGGTCCATGAGTGTGATGATGAAGACGTAATTTTTGTGAGCGCAGTGCAAAAAATGAATTTTATGAAAGAGAACTCATTGCCATGGAGAAATTGGAGCCAAGTCAAATTTATTTTTTATTCCACCTATATATCAACTGAAACAAGTTAGTTATAGACTAATATTACATTTTTACAGGATTTGACTTTTTTGAATTTGTGTTGTCACCGATGGGATTCCATCATAATTAACACGTACAACACTAAAGAGATCATCAGCCAAAAAAATATTGGCCGGAAAACATGGATGCCACCATTGACAAAGTGAAGTTTGGATATGAATTGCCCAACAACAAGCTATCAAGAGAGCAGCAACTTGCTGCAAAGGTCCGGTCTGATCCATGATGTATTTTGGATCTTAGCTATTTTTATTATAGTTCAAATATGGGCTGTCTCTGGCGGAGCGTCCACGCTTCCGGAACAAAAATCCAGTTAAGGCTAACGAGATGCTTCCATTTAGCGATGGATGGTTCATTGCACCCCCCAAGCTTAGCGTCGAATTGCCCAAAGAACACAAAGTCAATGTAATTTTCGCAATTTTAATCTTATTATTGCTTTATCTGATCAAAATTTCCTTAAATAAGAATTTTAAACATAACGAACATAATCACAATGAAACGAAGATTTTCTGAAAATCACGACATTTGCAGTCCATTCGTTAAACTCGGTCTAAATAAATGCTAGAAAAATGAGTGCGGTGCTACAAAAAGAACAAAGAATTAGCTACAAAATGAGCCAAAGCTCACCCAGATTCCTTGACTATGGAAAAATTATGGCCAAAATAACGTGAATTTGGCCAAAATTATTATTTTTACCATAGCTTTCTCATAGTGGACCAATTCAAGCGTGCTCTAGCCCATTTCAAACTCAGTTTCTCTAGAGTTGGTTTGAACCGAGTTATAGCAAGAGCCGCTAATTTCGAGGCCGTAAATGTCGTATAACCCACAAAAAAAAATAAATATTATGGAATCACTATGTAGACTTAGGCTGAGAAAGTCTAAGGCTGCGAAAAATATATAAAGGTAATAATAAATAATATTTTGCATAAAAGGTAAAATGCTGAAATTATCTGCAATTTTCCAATAATTTAAAATAAGCAATGGTGCCTTATTGCTTATTCTATGGCTAGCATTTCTATTTTACCATTTAGGATTATGATAGAAATATTTTATATGAATTTTTTAAAATTTTCAATGAAATGACGTATCTCAATTATTTGGATCTCGGTCTCGGTTTCGGGTTTTGAGACTCAAAAAGCGAGACTTTCTTACACTGGATATTCTGGCTTATTTTGAAAAAAATTAATCCGGGAAAAATTTTTTCCAATTAGCAATTTTTATTTTGCACAAATATAATAACTTGTTCAAATTGCAATTATTGTAAATATTTTTAAAAGATCTAAATTCTAAAATTTTTCTCAGTCGGTTCCGGTGGGCCGTCGGCATTTCATATTACAAACTGACCTGCACCGGAATTTTTTTTACAAAAAGTTTGAAAAGTCTCGAGTCTATGGATAAAATATACGAAAATGATCTGTCTCTTTTCTCGAGTCTCCAGAAAAATTGAGTCTTGAATTTCCTTTGGTTATTGAAACCAAATATGGATATGGTAAGGGCAAAGCAATTTATATACCAAATAGTGTAGTTATTTGGATTAGTGCATAACAACAATAATTAATATTTCAAAGTCACAAGGTCACGTTGTACCAAAATACGAACTCCATATAGTTTGGCTATAAATTATGAATATATCAGTTTTTAAATTTTTTAGATCAAATTTTTTTATGATAGTCAAATGCCATGGAATGAAATGAAAGAGATATTGGTTCAAATTCGTCAATATGTTGTACGCTGCAAATGTTCAGACGCACCAGGTATATATAAAATAACAATAGAAGAAAAATTTAGCGAGCATGAATTATTAACCATTTAAGGAACAGTAAATAAATAAAAACTGGAAAAAAGCAAAATATTTAACAGAGCACCTTGATAGTTCCCTCAGTAATAAATTAGTAACTGATAAAATTTATTATCTTCATTTTACAAAAAGGTCCACTTTATTGCAAGACCTTAACTTAAGCCTCTGTACTTGTAAGTTGTTGCTAAATTCATCAATAAATAAGGCTGATTAAAAAAGTATACGGTATTTTGCCATTTATGCGGCGAGGCTTTTCTACTGAAAATCGGTTAAATCCCATTTTTAAAGTCGTCGAATAATCCAAAATCTGCTTGGGCGTCGCCAATTGTTATACCCTGATCCCAATTGATCCATTTGAATAATAGTTTATTATTTATTTAGTCATAAAAAGGAAACATATTTGGGCAAAAAATCTAACAAGGGAACATCCCAAGTATTCAGAGAAAAAGAAAAGATTTGGCGTTTTGTTCATAACGTCAGACATACAAAGAATTTGAATCTGTTGTGAGTTCTCTTTTGGGGATTTGCGACAAGCATTTCTATTTTATCATTTAGGATTATGATAGAAATATTTTATATGAATTTTTTAAAATTTTCAATGAAATGACGTATCTCAATTATTTGGATCTCGGTCTCGGTTTCTGGTTTTGATACTCAAAAAGCGAGACTTTCTTACACTGGATATTCTGTATAACCCCGAAATTAACCCATCCCATCTTCTAGAGCAACCTCGATTTGCGTCGTAAAGTTTTGGCTTTTTTCCTCCGTTAACATAGTAAAGGTTAGAAAAATTGGTTTTAATTTTTAGCCGAACGGTCGTTCATCCACGTAATTCATCCACCCCTTGAATGACATACATCTTACAAATATAATAATCATCAAGAATGACTATTTTTCTGATTCATATTCATCATTTTATCGTATAAATTAATTCCCAATCGTTTTTATAGCACAACGCATAATAGTGTTTATGCATGGTACGATCGACGCCAGTTCAAAGGGCGAATGATCCGCTTGGATAAACGACCGTTCATTTTAAAATCCAATTTTTCTGTCCTTAACTATGTTAGCAGGGGAAAAAGCCAACAATTTACAGTGCAAGTTGAGGGTGCTTTACAAGACAGGATGGGTTAAATTTCGATTTGAATACTCACAGCTCGGCGGGATGTTCCCTTGTAAGAGTTAGGGGAGATGATCAATAGGGAGCGAATATAGAAGTGATTTTGACGAATGAGCGTATGGAGAGGGGAAAGGTCTACAGTACAACTAATCAATAATGGGAGGGTTAATTGATCAGCAATAAGTGTTCACTAATCGGCAAACCCTCGGCTAATGGTTTGGAGAAGTGCTCGCCACTATGGGCTCTCGTACTTAGGTGCTATTCGTAATGGGGGTCAAAGAAAAGTGCCAAAACTCAATACCTCCCCCAAAAACTTTTTTGTAAGATTTGTCAGACCCAAACTTCCAGCGACAAAGTTGTGCAGAATTTTATGCTCTATCTTCTATTATTTTTAGTTTCAAAATTCGAACAAAAAGTTCGAAATTTTTGAAAATATCGAAAAATCAGGTATTTCACGAAAATTTCTAACTTTTTGTGAAAAAAAAATTTTTGAAAAATAAAAATATCAGCAAATAGAGCATAAAATGTTGCACAACTTTACCTTTTATACATTCGGTCTAATATGTCTAACAAAAAAGTTTTTGGAGAACATTCATAGTTTTGATACTTTTTTTTTAAAACGCCCATTAACACTTTTTTAAAAGGACCCAGCACCCTCCCGTAGGATTGAGTATATGTCTAAAATGTCGGTGCGATTCGAACTCTAATGGTGATAGAACACGAACACACATCACGCTACCGACAAATGTTGAAATGATTTTTAATTTTTGCTTTTTGATCAGATGGGCAAAATGGTCTTATGCGCGACCTGGAACTCTACATCCCTCGCATTTATGCCGCGGTTATTGACAATAAGATCAACCAGACACGTGACGCTGGTAATGTCGATATCATCAAGGCTGTCAAGGTGGATGCACGCAAGATGGTATTTAATAGGGTTGATCCCGGTCGGTTAACCGAACCGAAACCGAAACCGAAAACCGGGTTTTTTGGGCCAAAAACCGAAAACCGGGGTGCCGAAAACCGGTAAAACCGAAAACCGAGAGTCCAAACCGGTCGGTTTTCGGTTTTGACATACACCCCTAAGAAATGGATTTTTTGTAAAATTTTTTGAAAATGCACCCCCAAAGATGCCATTTTGGATCCAACATTAAAGGGATTTTGGTGGAATTTAAACCAAAGAGAACATAGCTCAGTGGGAACAATGCAAGTTCACTGATGGTGAGGACGCAGGTTCTATTCCTCACCAATTTTATATTCTAAAGTCTTTTCTATAAGTTTTTTTCACTCATTTTTTGATTATTTTAATTTTTTGAATAAAATATTATAAAATAATACATTACACTAACTAAAACTATCAAAAAAAAAGCAAATTTTTCTTTAGAATTGATGACAAATTCTTTAATTTTCGAAGAAAAAATTCCAGAAAAGGACATAAAAATTGATCAATTTTTTAATAGAAAAATGGTCTTAATTTTCAAAAATTTCACCGGCGGCCCCTATCGGGACCGCCGCCACCTCTCACGGTGAATTTCTTCAAACAAAAAATGAGGAGAAACAATATGATGATGGTGAAAAAAAGCAAAATTTGACATATGAAATTTGAAAAAAATTTGAAGAAAAAATTTATCTGGAAAAAAGACTTAATTAGAAAAATTTTGTCCATCCTCATCCCTGAAATGCCCGATCCCCGTCTACAGCCGATTTTCCATCCCCGTCCCCGACCGGATCATCCCCGGAAATCTAAATACTATCTAAATTAAATAAAAAAACAGACTTAAGAAACGGGTCCAAATTTTTCAAAATTTTCTCCGAGGCCCCTGTTGAGTCCGCAGGCACCTCTTAATTCTAAATTTTTCCGTAAATTGGTGTTAACTGTTAACTAGTAAAATAAATGCCTATTCTTTAATAAATGCTTAAATTTCTTTGTAAAAATTTTTTTCTATAAAAATTTCTGGATTTTTAGTTTTGTTGGAAAATTACCAATTAGCAAAAACCGAAAAAACCGAAACCGAAAACCGGGGGTCCGACGAAAACNTATATAATAAGTGGCTCTATTACTAAATTCTTTGCCTTTCTTCCCTTTTCCAATTTTCCATTCTGACTAATTTAATTTTCCCTCCCCATATATGTTCGCATTTCTTCTTTTTTTTCAAATTTCATATTTTTCAGTTCTGCTTGATTAACACCACCTGTCTTTTTTGTGTTCCTCCGATAATGTATGATTGATTATCCAACTTTATTTTGGTGACTGGAAAATATTAATCCAAAATATTTAGTTCAAAACTCGGTGGGTGTGTCTATGTACAATGCTCATTTTTGATGTTTTTCTGTACTTAAGCAAAATATTTTCGTAACATAAGAAAATGGGTTTTTGTAAAGAGAGATTTTTGTAAAGATTTCATTTTATTTGTATGATGAAAGCAGGAAATGCCAAAGTGAGGGCCGTGGTGCTGGGTCGTTTTGCAAAAAAATCAAAACCCAATATGTTCCCTAAAAACTTTTTTGTTAGACTTGTTAGACCAAAACTTCCAGTGACAAAGTTGTGCAGAATTTTATGCTGATTCGAATGGTATTTTTAGTTTTTCGAAATTCGAACAAAAACTTCGAAAATTTTCAAAAATATCGAAAAATAGGGTATTTCACGAAAAATTCGAAATTTTTGTTCAAATTTCGAAAAACTAAAAATACCAGAAGATAGAGCATAAAATAATTCTGCACAAGTTTGTCGCTGGAAGTTTTAGTCTAACAAGTCTAACAAAAAAGTTTTTAGGGAACATATTGGGTTTTGATATTTTTTTGCAAAACGCCCATTTTGATATTTTTTTGCAAAACGACATAGCACCTTTTCAGCTATAGGCAGCGCTGGGCGGTACACCCCAACTCGTGGCGCGTCCAACTCGTGGCGGGCCAACTCGTGGCGAAGGGAAATGACTAGACACCATTAAACGACTAAAGAAACAAAACGCCTAATAGGCGTCCAATGACAAGAAGAACTTTTAATTGCAAAAATTTTTACTTACAATAATTGCTTATAATTTTAAATTCGGTAAGAAATTTAAATTTTATTTTTAATAATAAATTTTAATAATGTAAAAATATAATTAAAAAAAATTATTAGTGTAAAAAATTTCTGACAAGGAACACTCACTTACTGCAGCGCTTATTAGAAACCGCCATGCATCCAGTAAAATAGAACTTGATGAATTAAACTTATATTCAAAATACTAGATGCCCATGTATAGAAAAGTTTCGAGAAAAATTTATTTTAATTTTAATTATTCAGTGTGCTTTAAGCGCGGGTCATAGACGGATCAACCCCCCATTATTGTTAGCCAAATTTAAAAAACCATATTATTATTAATAAGTAAAAGCATAAAGTGCAAAAAGTTAAACTTGTTTTTTTGACCTTTTTACTGTTCCGAAATTCCATCAAAATTGATGTTTTTTTCTAAATTCTCAATAATCATTTTATGCGAAAATTTCGAAAGATTTCAAAAATGTACCAAGAAAATTCGAACAATTAAAAGGTCAAAAAGTCAAGTTAAATTTTCTGCATGTTTACACTTTTACAGGTTTACCATAATATGATTTTTGAAATCTGGCTGACCATAATGGCGGTTGACGCACCGATGACCCGCGCTTAAAGCACATCGAAAAATGGTACTTTTCCGTTCTGCGCACACACCCAAAAAATTAACTCTAATGCGATAAATTCGCATTAAAAAACAGGTTTTTCGCAATAGTGAGTTTATTTGCCATGAAACGTATTCGAATTAAATATCTACAACGCAACAACTCTTGTTGCGTTGCGCAAAACAACGCAACAAGAAGCAATATGGTACAGCACGACAGATGCTGGATTCATACTTCTCAGAATTTTTGTGGCGCGAAGATGTAAAGCGTCGCGAAGCTGATCCATTTGAAGATATTCTGGCTCTAATTGTGGCATTTATGCCCCCAGAATAAATTAGCATTTTTCTACCTAATTTAAGGGAGGAAAGTGGGAAAAAAATATTTTTTAAAAATTTTTCGGTGTGTGCGCAGAACGGAAAAGTACCCGAAAAATTAATTTAAAATAAATTTTTCTCGAAACTTTTCTATACATGGGCATCTAGTATTTTGAATATAAGTTTAATTCACCAAGCTCTATTTTATTGGATGCATGGCGATTTCTAATAAGCGCTGCAGTAAGTGAGTGTTCCTTGTGAGTTAAACAATATAAGAAATATTTTTAATTTATATTTAATTAAAATTTATTTTAATTAAATATAAAATTATAAAAAAATATTAATATAAAAATTAAGATTATTATTAATATAAAAATTAATATAGATTTAACAAAAATTTCTTTTTTATTTAAATATTTTTTAGTTCTTCTTGTCATTTGGACGCCATTTAGGCTTTTTGTTACTTTAGTCGTTTAGTGGTGTCTAGTCATTTCCCTTCGCCACGAGTTCGCTCGCCACGAGTTCGCTCGCCACGAGTTGGCCGCCACGAGTTGGCCGCCACGAGTTGGCTCGCCACGAGTCGTCCTGTTCCGGGGCTGGGCACAGGCCTGCTCCAGGGCGGCCCGGCCCGGACCTCAACAAAAAAAAGCCCGGCCCGTCGACTACCAGGCCCGGGCCCGGCCCGGATAGGCCCGGAAAAATTGTTACCCAAATTTTTCCAAAAAATTTTTACCCAAATTTTTCAAAAAATTTTTGGCAGAATTTTTTTACTATTTTTAAAAATCATATTTTTACCAAAAAAAAACAATAAATAACAAGAATTACGAATTCGAATAATAAATTTTGTCCATTTTTTTAAAATTAAATTTTAAAATTAATTTAATAATAAAAAATTTTAAAATATTTTTTAAATTTCATATCATTTTTTTAATTTCAACATTTTGGGGCTGCGGTCAAAAAATTTTTCCCCTGCCGGGCCTGTCCGGGCCGGCCCGTGCACAGCCCTGGCTATAGGAACTACTACTGATATTTGAAACGGTTATGCGACATTTGCGGCCCAGCAATTACGGCCCAAGACATTTGCGGCCCAAGACTTTTGCAGTCTGGCCAAAATTGCGACCCAAAAATATTTAAAAATCAAAAGAATAAAAAACTGCAAGAAAAAAGCAATTAAATATTAAATTTTTTGCAACAACTTCCATCCATTAAAATAATGTTTCAAATTTTTGTTTCCACTCCAAATCCTTTATGAAATAACGAAATTTGGGTCGAATTTTAGCCTGTCCTACCCTTCAGATAAGAAACCTGTTTGGATGAGAATAAAAATAAAATCAAATGTGAATAACAAATGAATTTCTTTCAATTTTGGGAGAGCTTTTTTTCAGCTTTTTATTTTATTTTATATTTCAATTTCCTATGATTTTAGTAAAGATTTACTTTCCATTTATTTTTATTTTTATTATTTTGGGCCGCAAAAGTGATGGGCCGCAAATGTCCCATCACCTTTGAAACTATTGTTCATGGTGTTATTACGAGGATCTGCTATGGACAATAAGGCTAAAAAAATTTAAACAATTTTACGCATTTTCTGTGGTATTTTGTATATTTTTTGATTATCTATATTTGGTTTATCTCGTTTTGTAGTATCCAATGTACGTTGTGTTGCTGATTGGCACTATGTTAAAGTTGCCAGATTCTGGGATATCTACCAAATTCCGATACAAAATGGCACGCAATTGGAGGGGCAACAACAGGTGTATATGCGAAATTATGCCGTCCGAGTGGGCTTTCTCCAAAAACCGGAAGAAACGGGAGGAAATCCTCACGAATTCAAGCAATTGAAGGCAAGTTTAATTCGGTGCTAGGTCGTTACCGCTAAAAACCGCCACGAGGGGCGTTAAAAAAAACCGCCACGAGCTATAGTCTGTACGAAAACTTTTTTGTTAGACTTGTTAGACAAAAAGTATAAAAGGCAAAAATGTGCAGAATTTTATGCTGATTCGAATGGTATAAAAAATTTTCCGAAATTCGAACAAAAGTTCGATTTTTCCCCGAAATACCAAAAAATACGATTTTTAGGGGATATTTCGAACTTTTTGACCGAATTTCGAAAAATTAAAAATACCATTCGAATCAGCATAAAATTCTGAACAATTTTGTCTTTTATACTTTTTGTCTAACAAGTCTAACAAAAAAGTTTTCGTACAGACTATAGCTCGTGGCGGTTTTTTTTAACGCCCATCGTGGCGGTTTTTAGCTGTAACGACCTAGCACCGTTTAATTCGTTGTTTGAATAATTGATGGATGGAATTCTTGATAATGGGTCTTTAAAAAAAGGCCCAATGCGGTCAGTCGGCCTAAAACTTTTTTGTTAGACCAAAACTTCCAGTGACAAAATTGTGCAGAATTTTATGCTCTATCTGCTGGTATTTTTATTTTTCCAAAATTCTAACAAAAAGTTCGAAATCACGTGTATTTGCCAATTTCCGTCACGTGTGACAGGCATGCATATCGTATCGTCTATCGCCAAATATCGTCTTTTTGGCGGCTATCGTCTATCGTTTTTTCCTCAAATATCGCCAAAATACACTCCTAAGAATGGGGGTCGTCAACCCAAAAATGCACCCCTAAGAATGGCATTTTTAAAAAAAAATTGACCTATCTTCTTAAAAAGTTAGCGTTTTTTTCTAAATTTTCTCCGGTGTCCCCTATCTGGATCTCCGGTACCCCCTAATTCTGTTAGATTTTTGAAAATTTGCAATTTCTTAGAGAGATTGGCCCAAATATTCAAAAAATTTTCCGGCGACGTTTCTCAGAGCCGCCTAAAAATGACCAAGTTTCTTAAGAAATTCATTAAATTTTTCATAAAATTTCCCCCGCAGCCCCTATCAGGGCCGATAGCACTCCCTAAAATAGTTAAATAATAAAAGTTAGGCAAATATTGGAAATTTCTTACTATAGAAAAGGGGGTCCAAATTTTCGAACCCACCTCTCAAATGCTAAAAAATTAGTCAAATTTAAGGCTTAGGAAAATGATTAAGATGTGAAAAATTATTCTTGTTGTATACCACAACACCAAAAATTTAAAAAAAATTAAATTTTTTACAAAAAATACAATTTTGATTATGAATAAACAGAGTTCGAATTTTTTTTTACTTTTTTCGACTTTTGAAAAGTATCGTCTATCGCCGAATATCGTCTTTTTGGCCAATATCGTTATCGTTTTTTGCTTTCCTATCGTCTTTTGGACCTATCGTTTTATCGTCTATCGTTTTTTAAAATTCGATTTTCTGCATCCCTGATATTTTGGCCATAACTTTTTTTTGTAATATCCAATTCAAATAAACTCTGGCCTATTTTGTAGCTTATATTAAGTGCTATCTCTTGACACAAAGAATAATTCCATAGTTGCTGCTAAACAAACCTATGGTGCTATGGCGTTTTAAAAAAATAAATCAAAACTCAATATGTCCTCTAAAAACTTTTTTGTTAAACCTGTTAGAACTAATGTATAAAAGGCAAAGTTGTGATCTGCTGGTATAAATTTTTTTTTTGAATTTGGAACAAAAAATTTTTAAAAAAGGTTCAAAAAACCCTATTTTTCGATATTTTTGACTTTTTTCGATATTTTTGTTCGAAATTCGAAAAAAATTTACACCAGCAGATAGAGCTTAAAATTCTGCACAATTTAGCCTTTTATATGGTCTAACAGATCTAACATAAAAGTTTCTAGAGGAATATTGAGTTTTGATTTATTTTTTTAAACGCTCCAGCACCAAACCTATGGCCTTCGTGCTCAAATGTCCCCTATCCCCGTCCCTGAGTTAACATAAAAATATATAATATATTAATATCCGGCTATCTTTATGCTTTCTAGAGGTGTTTTTATGCCAAATGCCCACGACTCCATATATGCGTGCTGTGTTTTTTTATTTTTAAATGCAAAATTTTTAATGCTGGATAGTTAGATAAAATTGGATAGTTAGGGTAAATTACGCGGTGCCACAGCACCGTTTTTAAGATATGTACGGGCCCTGAACCACTGGTACGCGTTTTTTAAAAGTGCCTAACTCTAATATCAAGCTGGTAGTGCACCATGATACCAATTATACCCTTGAGTTTTCGATTTATAAATGTCGAAAAAAATGTCGGAATTTTGAACGCTACCCACTTTGCGAGAAAACCACTTCGCAAGGGCCTCGCTAAGTGATCGTCCCATTTTGCGAGGATTCAATAGTTGAATAGTTGAATTTGCTATAGAAAATTGAAAAAAGTAAAATACGAAAGGGCGGTCGCGAACTGTCCCAGGGGACACTTCGCGACCAACTATAAAATGGTTGCGAAGTGGGACGGTTACTTCGCGACCGAGTCGCGAAGTGGGTACTGGGTAGCGTTCACGACCGCGGGGGGGGGGGGGGGNGGGGGGGGATGATGTGCACCCGTAATTTACCGATTCAGATGCTGAATACTACGGACTCATGCCCGACCTGAAAATGTTCGTCCCTCGCATTTATGCAGTGGTTATGTACAATGAGGAACCTGACCCATCTACCAAGGATATTATCGATGCTGTGAAAGTTGATGAGCGCAGCCAGATGTATAAGGAATCCAAGAGGGACTACATTCTCTATAAGGAGAAAGAATGGAAGAAGCGTATCTAATGAGCAGGATGCTATGGATGCTAATTTTGGAAGAATGGGGCTATCTCTTCAATACTCTGAGGCACATTTTTATGCACTGACACCACGATTCGTCCGCCAGCCAAAAAGTCACGATTCGTCCCACCAACTAAAAGATCATGATTCGTCCAAACCAAATAAATATTAGTATATGGGATGTTTAAATATTTTAAGAATTTTTTGCGGCCCCGGCTATGCATATCATGGTTTGGTTTTTTTGGCTGGAGGGACGAATGATGGTTTGGACAAATCGTGGGGCGCCGTTTTTTGTAATTGTTTTGTGCAGCTTTGAATGTTCCGTTGGCATATTATCAACTCTTTCATATCACGACATTTTATCCTTATTATTAAATTTTTGGTTTTCCGTGTCCCATTTTTAAGATTTGGTGTCAAAAAATAGAGTGGTTTTGGTGTCAAAAAATAGAGCAAAAAATTAGCTAAAAATGGCTCTAAGCCCGCTCGAATTGGACAACTGTGTAAAAAGTTATGGCCAAAATAACGATATTGGCCAAATCCAAGGTATTTTGGCCATAACTTTTTTCGCAATGGACCAATTTGGGTGGGCTTTGGTTCATTTTTTAGCTAATTTTTTGCCATATTAGTTGACACCAAAAACATTTTTCTAGCTCCCATTTGAACATAGTTATAGCGAATGGGCCGCAAGTGTCGGGGCCGCAAATGTCGGCACACCGATTTCAACAGTAGTTGGTTTCGACAGTAAAATGTTTTTGTTACAAAGAACAACGAAAAGCACAAGTACTAATTAGAAATAATTTAAATTATTGAACTTTTTTCAAACTAAATTGAATAGTAATCAAATAAATATTTTATTCTTGTGTGAATTTGGAAAAATTCTTTTTATTTTGAACTGAATATTTTTTATTTAATTTAAAATTCCAAAAAATTTAATTTTATAATTCATACATGTATTTTTCGTTTTGTTTATTAAAAATTTAATGTCGAAACCAACCATTGTCGAAATCCACTGTCGAAACCAACACTGTCGAGATCAATTCTGTCGAGACCATTTTTAATCATGTCTTGTATTGTGTTGCGTCGATTTATTGCTTGTGTGTTTTTTGACAATATGACCTGGCATTCACAGGTGGTGCTGTGTCGTTAGTAAAAAAGTGCAATTAAGAGTGGTGGTGCAAGAAAGGGCGGTTGAGTGGTAACTACAAAATGACTAAAGCGACACAATGACTAAATATTGACAAAAAACAATAAAACTAAATAAAAAATATTATAAAAAATAAAATTACTTAATAAAAATAAAAATTAATTAATATTTAATAAAATAATATATATTAGAAAAAAATATTTTATGGAAAATCTTTCAAAGAAGTTTTTCGAACCTGTGATTTCAACAACAAAAAATTGAATATTAAATGAATTTATTTTTTGCCCATAAGTTTAAGATTCGAAATATGGCAAAATTTCAGGATATTCAAGAACCCCAAGAGCTTCATATAAATTGATGTGAACAGATTTTGAGACCATCGGAAATTGATTTTAAAAAAACAACAATTTTAACATTCCATAGATGCCAAGCCTTTAAGATCTACATAAGCCTTTAAGATCTACAAATTCCAAGAAAATTAATACATTCAATATTGACTTTTTTAGTTTTTGGCTTTTATAAAATTTTTTGAAAAGTATAAAATACTTTTTCTAATATATTTATTATTTTTTATTAAATATTAATTAATTTTTATTTTTATTAAGTAATTTTATTTTTTATAATATTTTTTATTTAGTTTTATTGTTTTTTGTCAATATTTANTGAAAAAATAAAAATATCAGAAGATAGAGCATAAAATTCTGCACAACTTTGCCTTTTACTTCTCGTCTAACAAGTCTAACAAAAAAATTTGTTTGACTATATCATTTCGCACTTTTTTCAACGACCTAGCACCCTTGTGCAGTTTACCCCCCTCCCCCTGGAAATTTTCGTGCTGGGTCGAAAGAAAAAAAGTGCAAATGTGGGCAAAGAAAAAAAGTGCAAATACAGTAACCAAAAGGAGAGGGTCGGCTATGAGTGGATACTACGAATTGACAAAAGGACAAAACGACTATTTAATGAGTAAAATAACAAAAAATAAATAAAAACTTAATTAAATAAAATTAAAAATATAAATAAAATAATTATAAATAAAAAATCAATGAACTAAATAAAAATTTTAAAAATATTCGAAATAAATTTTTATAACCTCGAATTTTCAGCCAAAATTTTTCGCAGGTTAGATATTTCTGAATGTTTTAAAAATATTTTCTCTATTTCTTTCTGTAATTTTTTATTTTTGCACTATTCTTTAGAGGTTCAAAAATGGGGTAATTTTTGGAAAATCTTCAACAAGCTAGGGAAGTTAATCTGATGAAATGGAGAATGAGACTATAAAATGTCTGTTAAAAATCAAGAGAAAAATAAAAAATTACAGAAAGAAATAGAGAAAATATTTTTAAAACATTCAGAAATATCTAACAGGTTATAAAAATTTATTTCGAATATTTTTTAAATTTTTATTAGTATATTAATTTTTTTATTTATAATTATTTTTATTTATATTTTTCATTTTATTATTATCAATTATTTTTTAATTAAGTCTTTATCTATTTTTTGTTATTTTACTCATTAAATAGTCGTTTTGTCCTTTTGTCATTTTGTAGTATCCATATCCACTCATAGCTGACCCTCTCCTTTTGGTTACTGTATTTGCACTTTTTTCTTTCGCCCACATTTGCACTTTTTTCTTTCTACATAGCACCGGAAATTTTTCCATTTATATTTCTCCTAATATTAGCAATTTTAAAATTGGTTGGGGGTTTTCACACGTGCTGAATTCGAATCTAATGTCAGATTTATAGTATGATTTTTTCAAATCTATGATTTTGAATTTTTTTTCTTTGTATAACATTAGACTGCACAAAAATTGAATAAAAGGTAAAAAGATGACAAAATCATAGATTTGATGAAATCATACGACAAATTTGACATCAGATTCGAACTAAGCGCATCTGACAACGACCGGATCACTTCTAAAACTGGTTAAGGAAGTTTAAAAATTTCCATGGAGGGTAAACTGCACAAGTACCAAGTTCTGGATCCAAATATAGGTCTATAAATTTTAATTTTTAATCAAACGAAAAAACACTACAATAAGAACAAATTATTATGTAAGTAGCGCTGAATGCAAAAGTGACGTCCATTTGAGAATATCAGATGACACTACGTCAAAATAGAAGTCAGAATCGGATTATACGTCAAAAATTAACCTAGGAAAGTCGTTTTTAGATGAATTTACGAAAAAAATATTTTTAACGTTAGCGTCAAAGAAATGACTTCAGATGACGCATCACGTCAAAATGAACGTCAGAATCGGATCATCGTCAAAATATTTTTTAAAAATCCATTTTTACTATCCATATCAACACTGTCCAGAACTAACAGCACTTTTTTTAGATTATCACTCTTTCCAGCCTTATCTAACTTCAGCGAGAAACAATTACAATATTTTTTCGCTCGAATACTGCATCGGTGAAAGTACGGTAATTATCACGTCGAAAAATACATCAAATACTTTGTGACGTACATAATTACGGACGAAATTAGTACGTATATGTGTAACGAGCGTTGGGGAGTCACCAGTGCTCCCGGAACTCGTACTTCGTAATCATACTCATACTCGTACTACGAGTATGAGTACGAAGTACGAGGAGCTCGAAAAAGTGCGGTACGAGTATGAAGTACGACTCCATTTTTTGCCCAAAAACTCATACTGACAAGCACCCCTAAGAATGGCACTTTTGGCGAATTTTTTTTTCAGCAATTTTTCATATGAAAATGGTCTCAAATTTTCAAAAATTTTCTCCGGCGGCCCCTATCGGGACCGCCGTCCCCAGCATCTCTTAATATATTCATTGAACTCATGAAATGATTATTTCACAAAGAATTTCTTCGGTTACTTTTTAATGCTGAAATATTTTTGAGACCTCAAAATGATCCGAAAAATTTTGACGAGCTTTTTTAGAGGGGTACACATTTTGGGAAATGTCGGAACACCTTGCCGACGTATGGTCAGCTTACATTGATTGCATTCTTCTGGTCAAAAATGCAACAGTGGAGAGAAAATGATTAAAAACTCGAATTCTGAGGTCAAATAAATAACAAAAAATCAAAAATCAAAATTTAAGTTTTTCCCCAAATGGAATTTATTTTCGAGAATAAAATTTTTTGAATTTTTTGTGATTTTTTTCCGCTAGGTACGAGAAAAGTACGAAAAAAGTACGAGTACTTACGAAGAAGTACGAGCCTTTTTAGGTGGACGAGTACGAAATACGAGAGACCCAAAAGGCCCGGTATGAGGTACGAGTACGAGCAAAGTACGATTTTCCGAGCACTGGTAGTCACTTTGCTCCTCCCCAACGCTCTAAAAATTATTTAGAATTTTCTTACTCCTCGAGTTTAATGGGCCGATATACTGTAGAATTTTTCAAAAAACTTTACCCCGGAGATTTAGAGCCACACCTCAATGCTCTAAAGAAATTTTAAGTTTTTTTGAAAATTTTCTTATACTTAGTGTTTATATTATAGACCTGATTTCGGATTTTTCAAAAATTTTCACGAGCTCGACACGACTCGATTCAAAATTTCAAGTTTCATGCTCTGGAACCCTTTTTAACAGATTAGGAACAAAAAATTATCGGATCCCTATCCCGTGAAATTTCCCGAAAATCCCGGTTCATGAAAAAACACAGGTCTAAACCCAGACCAGGCTCTACCAATAACGCATAAAATAAAAGGGCATTTATCTTTGTTTAATTATTTTTTCATAAAAATAAAATTTTAAATCTCACAGTTCACAAGCTTTCATTTTATAGATGAATCATCAGTTTCTGTTGGCAGAAATAGTTACTCAAAAATTTTTTTTTGACTTTTCAATCCTTTAAATAGATTATCGCGTCAAAAAAATGGAGTTCTTCTCCCATAAAAATTATTAACTCAATATCCACGGAAATAGATCAAGTTTATCCTAGGGTTGAGCGGAACCGGAACCGGAACCGGAACCGGTCCGGAACCAACCGGTCCCCTCGGAACCAAAGTTCCGGTTAGCCGGAACCGGAACCAAGCCCCGGAACCTACCGGTTCCGGTTTTCAAACCGGTCGGAACCGGAACCAAACATACACCCCTAAGAATGGCATTTTTGGCCGAAAAATTGGTGAAATTTCCTTAAGAAATTTGAATTTTTTCTTCCAAAAAGCAAAATTTTCCCGCCCCCTCTATTATTAATCAATGGTGTTCTTTCTACGATACTTTTTCTGTCTTCTGACTATCGTCCTCTTCTCTCCTCCACCCTCCCANAAGAAAATTGGGCCATTCTGGATTATATCTAAAATGTAAAAATATTAAAGCCTCAATTTTTAAACGAAAAAATTTCACTGGAGAAAAATTTCATAGATTGAATTTTTTGCCGCTCGATTTAAAATTTCTAATATTTTCTAATTTTTGAAAGTTGAAAATTAAACAATCTTTTACGAGAATCTAGAAAAGATTTCCTGCTAAAAACGAGCAAAATTTTTGTTTTTTTTAAATTTTATTAAAGGATATTATTTGCTAAATTAAAAATTTTTCTAAAAAAAATTGTAATTTTTGGCTTAAAAATGCTGGTTCCGACCGGTTCCGGTTCCGGTCAAAAAACTTGGTTCCGGTTCCGGTTCCGGTTTTCTTGGTTCCGGCCAGTTCCGGTTCCGGTTTTTGTAAAAAGTTCCGGTTCCGCTTCACCCTAGTTTATCCTAACCTATAAAAAATATTTTATTCAGCCTTAATCAATCCCAATTTTCTTCAATCTTTCAAATTGCCATGTACCCTCACACCATGGCTCTCATTCTTCTCATTATGTTATTACTGCTGAAAGGTTATCGTGGACCAGCTACGGTGACTTCCGGCCAAAGGTTCAGATATAAAAAGAATTTTTGGATGATTTATTATTTTTTAGTGTCAGCAACAATATTGTTGATCTGACAAATGAAGAATTGAGCAGTGGAAATAGCGGCTGCGGAATTTTGGATAGCAAATTTGAGAAACTGCGAAAGAAAATTGATAGCTGCACGAACAGCAAGTTTGGGTAACAGTTTTTTATTTTTAGCTAACTTGTACGATTTCAAATTTCATTTCTATCAAAAGGATTTAAAACAAATATTTATTATAAGTGTTAAAAATTAAGAAAGATGAACATTGATTTAAAGCGAATAAATCTAAAACAAAAGCGATCTAAAACAAAGGCGATTAAAGCGAGTAAATCTAAAATACCGTAAAATATACGGTAGCACGTATCGTTGAAAACCCCTTAGAATAAACTTCATGATGTTCTTGCACGTATTTAGGTACGTGTGTTTCAAAAAAAAACGATGTAAAACCATTCAAAACGCTATAAAGGGCCGAGTTACACAGGCACCAAGTTACGGTATTTCCTCTAATTTAAGGGCACTCTCTAATTTAAGGGCACTCTCTAATTTAAGGGCACTCTCTAATTTAAGGGCACCCTCTAATTTAAGAGCAACTTTCGGTTGAGGTTGAAAATTTTAAGGGCACCCTCTAATTTAAGAGCAACTTTCGGTTGAGGTTGAAAATTTTAAGGGCACCCTCTAATTTAAGGGCACCCTCTATTTTAAGGGCAACTTTTGAAAATTGAAAATTATCATTAATTAATTTTTGGATCATTTTTAGGATAGTAATATAAAAATTTGATGAAAATTGTTATTTAATTTTTGATTGATTTGTTATAAGATGAGGAAAATGATCTTTTGAGTGATGGATCGCTTGAATTTTAAATCGAATCTTGATTTACCTATATAAAAATTTTACTTCTTTACTTCAAAAAAAACTTTTTTTACTTCTTTAACTTTTTTTTTACTTCTTTTTTTTACTTTTTTTACTTCTTTACTTCAAAGATAAGGTTGAAAAATTTAAGGGCAACCCTCTAATTTAAGGGCGACTTTGGGCTGAGGTTGAAAATTTTAAGGGCATGCCCTTAAATTAGAGGAAATACGGTATACGACAATAACTTTTTTGACCTTTTCAATAGGGATGACTGGGCAACTTCATGTTGCGTGTGACAATTTTTGCTATATTTATGACATTTTTCTTGGGTTGATACGTTGTTTAAGATGGTTTTTGGACGATTTTAGACTTAAAATTTTAGCACTTTTCGTTTTTTTGTAGTAATCCGGTGACTGTATGCTATGAAATCAAATATGCAAAGCTCTCGCGGCGTTTTCTCAAGGAAATTGACAACAAGTTGTCCAAATACTGCTTGAAAGCAGCTCAAAGCAATGCAAATCCGACAGGGGTCTACGCTGGAGTGGAGCTGTGGTAATTATTAGGGTTCAGAATTTTATGCGCACCAGTGTCACGGACCAGTAGTAGTCAGGAGGCACACGTATAACGTTCTCACGTACTAAAAATACGTGGAAAGTACGGTACGTGAATTAACACGTGTCATTAAAAACCAAGTAGAACGTATAGCATACTTCATGAAGTTCGTATACGTACTATATGGTACGGATTTGCTCTAGCAATTATAGTGAAATGATAATGTCTAAAGCTTTGTAATCCGCAGAAGATTCCGGGATCGTAATCACTTTTAATGGTTAACATAGTATAAAATGTAAATTTATTAATACAATAATAATTATATTACAAAATATCTGCATATTAATTTAATTGGGCGATTTTTTACTGTAAGTCCAGGGATAAATTTTGACCAAATAAAAGCAATTAACTAAACAAATCAGGCTATATAATCAATCCAAAAATTTGTGACCCATGATAAGGATTATAGGAAGTTTTATAACAGTTTTAGGCTGGGCTTAATTTTTATTTATAAATAAATCATGAAATATCGTAGGATGGTATTATAAAAAATTAAAAAATAAAGCTGATTTAAACCTAGATAATAATTCGAAAAAAAATAAAGAAAATTATTAATTCACAAAATATCAGGCCTGGGGAGGAAATCATCAAGATCCATTCGTCGAATGAAGCCGATCAAGCAAACAATGCCTTCGTCGAGGACTATGCGGAAGCGAAGGCGCTGAGCATTGGGTTGGCCATAAATTCAATGTGGACAGTCTTCCTCGCCAATTGCCAGGTCCAAATTTATTTAAAGATTTTAGCTGAAATAAATGACCAATGGATCAAAGTTAAATAAAAAAAATAAAAGAAAAAATAATAAAATTATGGTTGAGTGATCTCTTTATTCTGGCTCTATGCTTTTATGACGAGAAAGTTTTGGTGCTGGGTCGTTAAAAAAAGTGGCCAGTCTGGCCGAAAACTTTTTTGTTAGACCTATTAGACCAAAAGTATAAAAGACAAAAAAAATATTCTCGAAATTCTAACAAAAATGTTGAAAAAAAAATTCTAAATTATTGAAAATTCTTTTTTTCCGACTTTTTTCGACATTTTTATTAGAATTTCGAGAAAATTTTTATATCATTAGAATCAGCGTTA
>LDKF01000754.1:20470-38066 GCA_001026735.1 Rotylenchulus reniformis | reverse complement strand
TTGCTGCGTGGTGGGGGGGTCAGACCCCCCCCCTTGCCGGGGTATGCCTATATCTCTCTAAATTTTTTTGATTTTTTTTTCTAAAATAGCTAAAAAAATAACGTGATCGTTTAATCACATTTTTCAAAAATTAATGCCCTAGGATTTCAGTTAATTTTTCAGACGCCTCAGATTTTTCAAATAATTTTCACAATTTTTTTAAAAAAGCATTGAGGTATTGGCATTTTAGGTTGACACCCTTTAACCATGATTTGGACCATGATTTGGTCCAGGTCTCCTCTACAGGTCAATGATCCCGACTCAAATTCCAGCATGTCCGCCTCGTGACGATGCGCGAGTTTCGCGCGCGTCTGGAGCAGGTGGAGCGTGCCATCCGCGCCGATTTTCCGGGCGCAAATGTCGCGCAAGCGGACGCGCTGGGCCAACACATGTTCACGCCACTGACCGACCGCATTGGCCAATTCTTGGCCACAATGGACGCGGATTTGAGCGGGTTGAACACGCTGCTGATCAAGGCAGAGGTGCGCAAAGTTGAGAAGGGAGAGGAGGAGAGACAACGGGAGAAGAAGCGAGAGAGTGCGGTGAAGGTGGAGATGGTGGAAGATGATGGACGACGAGAGGAAAATGGAGAGAGTACGATGAAGGCAGAGGATGATGGACGACGAGAGGAAAATGGAGAGTGTGCGATAAAGGCAGAGGATGACGGACGAGGAGAGGAAGGGCGAGAGAGTACGATGAAAACGGAGGATGACGGACGAGAGAGTGCGATGAAGACAGAGGATAATGATGAGAGCAGACGACGAGAGGAAGAGCGCGAGAACGCGACAAAAATGGAGAGTGATGAAGCGAGGAGACGACGAGAGGAGGAAGAGACATTGGACCAATTGGAGGTAGGCAGAGAAGCAAAGACGCGAAAAAATTTTTTATATGTCTTACAGTTGGTGGACGAGACCTTTGGGGACACTGTTGTAGTGGATGAAGCGGACATGTTGCGGTTGTTAGATGGTGACGGCGACGCGGATGCATGTGCGACGCGGCAAGCTGCTGACGCAGACGCGGAGCTGGCACTTCTGCTCGGTGATGACGACGCAGACGCGGATACGACGCGGCAAGCTGGCGGAATTGACGCAGATGCGGCGCGGCGAGACGCGGAAGCGATACTGCTCGGTGATGGCGACGCTGACGCAGATACGACGCGGCAAACGGGCGGAATTGACGCAGACGCGGAGCTGACACTGCTTGACGAGACCGGTGCGGACGCGACGCGGCAAGCCGTTGAACTTGACGCAGATGCGGAGAGGACGTTGCTTGCTGACGACGCTGACGCAGATACGACGCAGCAAGCGGATGGAATTGACGCTGACGCAGCTGTCGACCGCGCAAGCCGGATCAGGAGGCTGTCATCGACAACTGCTGTTGCGTCAGAAGAAAGTGGTGCAAAGCGATCGCGGAGGGAGTCGCGTTGACGCATCACACGTGATTTTGATTTTTGATCTCTTTTCATTTTTATAGAAAAAAATTCCGCGCTTATTTTTGAGGGAAATTGGATGGTTTAGTGGAGGTTTTCATAGATTTTGGGCATCGCTGGTTCGAACCCTTTCCAGTGGAATGAATTTTTCATTCCCTTAACTTCGCATGTGGTTAAGTGGTTTTCCCGTAGTTTTTAAGCACCATTCGTTCGAACCCTTTTGGCATGAAATGAATTTTTTCAAAAATTTAACTTTGAGGGAAATCCTATGGTTTAATGGAGATTTTCCTAGATTTTAGGCACACCATAGACCATTGGTTCAAACCCATGTGAGGTGAAATGATTTTTTCCTCCAAATTCTCAGAAATTTTGGTAGTCCAGAAAAAAATTCAAATAAAATTTTTCTATTTTTTTTCGATATTTTCATCCGATCGCCCCCTTATTGATTGATCAGCTCCCCCCCCCCCCCTCCTAATTGATCAATTACCATTAGACTTTGTGCTCTGCCACTTTATTGACGACGAAAATTGGCCTCCCCAATCACGCTTTCCGATCACTAATTTATTTTTTGGGACCATGTGACGCCAACTCTAGAAGAGAATCAAAACAAAAAAATCCGAATTTTTGGCAAAAATCACAGAAAATTCCCTTATAATATATAAAAAACAGATTTTTTACCACTAAAGATCCATTGAAACTTAAAAAAAATTATGAGACTAACAGCCAAAGGTAGTCTGCGGTTTTGGTAGGGGGTTAAAAATCGATTTTTCCGGACTTGACAGAAACATTTTGGAGATGCCGTGGCATCGGAGAAATTAAAAAATTTTTTTTGGTAGTTTGTACTTTTGATTAAAATATTTTTTTTTTCTTTTCCCTTCCTCCATCGTACCCTCGGTTAATTTAAAAAATTTCGAATTGGATTTTCTTGAAATTTTTATGGCCTATCCAGAGATTTTTTCACCAATTTAGACCTTAAAAAATTTATTTTCCCCCGCTTTTGTCTCAATATTGTCCCTTGTAGCCTTGTACCATGAGTGATCAATGATCTTGTCAAATATGTGCACATGTTTAATTTATTTTTTTACGATAAAAATTTCTATTTTCATCAATCCATTTCTTGCGAAAAAAATACTTCAGGTTTTCCCAAATATTTTCGATTTTTTGAAATTTTTTCGCAAAAAATGTTTCGCCACGAAGCCATGGACGCCTTCCTGGATTGGCTCCGTGGTCAACAACAGAAAATCCATTGGCCAAAAGTGGCACTTCAGTTGATCAGCGATGCCACCGGATATGGACTGTTCGCGAGGGAAAACATCCGGCTGGGCGAAACAGTGATCCAGGTCGATCCACAGGGTTAGGGTTCGGGTCTAGAGGGGGGGGGTAGAAAAAACCGAATTTCTATGTTTAATCATAGAAAACCAGGGAGTTCGGTCGAAAAATCAATTTTCAAGGGATTTGGAAACCAGGGGTTCAGCAGAACATCAAACCCCAGCAGGTGGACGACTTAGAAACTGAAGAATCGGGTCGAAAAAACTGATTTTTGGTATTGAAAACTATGGGGGGGGGTTAGTGATCGGATTTCGAAATCTTGAAACCGAAGGCTTAAGTATCTAAAAACGGATTAAGTCTCATAGAAAATGAGGGCTTTTTAGGTCGATCAATCGAAAATATGTTTTTTTTTCAGGATAACGAATTCTAATTTTTCGGGTCGATAAATTTTTCAAAGCAGGAGCCTTAGAGCCAAAAGTGCTGGATTTTCAAGGCATCGAAAACTAGGGGTTCGGGTCTTAACATCCGGTTGCGCGAGACTGGATACCAGCAGGGTGTCTGCGTGTCTGGGATCGAAAATTCGGATTACCCAGGGAATTCAGGCCAAACAGGGTTCCAATCCCGGAGGGTTCGGGTAGTAAATTGGATTTTTAGGACATCAAAAACTAGGGGGAGGGTTGAGAAAGTGGATTTTTAGGAAAATCAAGGGGTTAAAGGTTGAATACTGATGTTTTGGACACCAGAAATTCGGGCCGAAAAATTGGATTTTCAAACATCGAAATAAAATAAAAAACTGGGATTTTCGAATTCATGACGCCGAAAATCAGGGAGTTAGAGACGAAAATTTGTATTTTTAGGATATCAGAAGTTTGGATAAAAAATTTTCGATTTTTTAAATTTAGTAATTTAGAAGCGGCCGAATTTTTTCCTAACAAATCCTTTTGGTTTTCTCGTTTTTTAAAAATTTCCATGAATTTTGTCCACAAATTTCAGGTCCCAGAGGAGCTGATGATCAGCGCCGGCATGGTCGCCAACATTGCCGAATACGCGACAATCCTGGGCAGGTAGGTGTGCAGTGGCTCAGTGGTAGTGACACAAATATCCTTGATTCATATTGAATGGGGTGGGGGTTCAATTCCCAGTTGATGCAAAAACATTTTTTGGTTCATGAATGGCAACAATTTCCAATTCCGGATTTTGTTTCCAACTTTTTTAAATTTTCTGGACGACTAAATTCTTGCAGCTTATTTTTTTTCTAAATTTTCAGCAAAAAAAAATATTTTTTTAAATTGTTTTTACCACCTTTCCTGGGTTTTGACCAATTTTCTGCCGTTTTTTGGATGAAATTTCGATTTTTCGTTTTTCATACCCTTCACGGTTCAACTTCGAATTTTTTCTGGCTAATCGATTTTATACCATCTTTAGGTCTTGGTTTCTCGCCAAAATGCCAAATTTTGAAAGTTTTTCGCACAGAAAATCAGGGATTTTCCAAAAATTTCTCCCCATTTTTCCAGAGTGCGCCTTGAGCCTGCCGAGGTGCTGGCCCTGTTCTTCTGCTTCGAACGCGTCTATCTGGACTGCTTTTGTGCCCAACCTGCTGCTGATGCTGTTGGTGGTGACGGCCCCACCTTTCTGGTCCAATGGAGTCTGGAGGTGCCCGACGGGTTCAAGCAGTTCATGGAGCAGCGACGGAAGCGGGAGGCCAAGACGAAACGCAGAGGCGATTTTGAGGACCAATTTTGGTGAATTTTTTTTTTATTGATTTTAATAGGGTTTTTGACAATTATTTTAGTTTTTTTTGAAACACCAAAATGTCAGGATTCTGGACCTCCAAATTTAGGATTCCTAAACCAAAGGTCTAAACAGATTGGAACCCTAAAATTTCAATATTGAGGTTCTTGGCGTGTCCGACATCTCTGAAAGTTCGGGATTCAAAATATCACTCGGATTAAGGACCTCATCAGATTTGCTCCAAAAATTGGAGGGACCAGGGTGGGCCCCGACCAAAATCCAAAGGATACCAAGAATTCTTTGGCCCGGCAAATTCTTAGTCAAATGTCCAAAATGCCATGGAATCGGGATCGGGTCACGGATCAGACCCCCTGCTGAGCAGTCAGATCTAAAGGACCTGGGCCATATCAGGATTCAGGCCCCAAAAATTTGAGAATTCTTGTAGGGATAATTTTAGAAAATTGCCTTTTACTCATGCCGAATAAAACAATTTAGAATTTTTCGCTAAAATTTTTTTTGAGGCTTCGGGTTTTTCAAAAATTTCCACAGCCTTGTAGCTTTTCAAAACTTTTCACAGTCGACGTTTATGGCCCTGTAGATATTTTATATTTAATCTGGCGATGTTTTGTCATATGGGATTTTTTTTGCGGGGATGTTCTATAGGAGCGCCCTTTCCCCGTCCGATCTGCAAAGTTAGGCAACGCTGGTTCAATTCCCCTTGTAGGTGGCGTCCCTATCTGGGCGTGTTGCCCCCTCGCTTTGGCACCCCGCTGTTCCGGCACTTTGACGATGAGCAACGGTTGCGCCGGATCGCCCAACAACTTCCGCAACAAGCAAAGGACAAAATGCTGGGGCAGCTGGCCGAATTGAAGGCGCTGGAGCGAAAGGTGTGGTTAAGTGGAGTTTTCAGCGTCCGATCTGCCAGGTTAGGCAACGCTGGTTCAATTCCTCCTGAGGAAATTGATTTTTCCCCATCCGATCTGGCAAGTTAGGCAACGCTGGTTCAATTCCCCCAGGGAAATTGATTTTTACCCGTCCGATCTGGCAAGTTAGGCAACGCTGGTTCAATTCCCCCCCAGGGAAATTGGGGTTTTTATCTGTCCGATCTGGCAAGTTAGGCAGCGCTGTTTCAATTCCCCTCCGAGAAATTGATTTTTCCCCGTCCAATCTGCCAAGTTAGGCAACGCTGGTTCAATTCCCCTCAAGGAAATTGATTTTTCCCAGTCCAATCTGCCAAGTTAGGCAACGCTGGTTCAATTCCCCCAGGGAAATTGATTTTTCCCCGTCCAATCTGCCAAGTTAGGCAACGCTGGTTCAATTCCCCTCAAGGAAATTGATTTTTCCCCGTCCAATCTGCCAAGTTAGGCAACGCTGGTTCAATTCCGCTTCATTTTTCGATATTTTTTAGCTGTTCGACATCCTTTACCCGTCTTCTTCGACTTCGGAGCACCAAAATGGCGATCTCGAATCGCTTGAGCACCGTTTGGCCTCCCTGGATCTTGTCCATCTGGAACCCCAAAGTGTTGTTTTCTGGCGCGAAATGTGCTGTTGGGCGTGGCACATTGTCAACACCAGGTGAGCCAAGGGTTCGGATTTTTTGGAAAATATAGTTTGGGATTTCTGAAAATTTCAAAAATCCAGGAGTTCGGGATTTTCTGAAAACAAAGGGTTAGATTTTTTGAGAAAACAGGATCCGCGATTTTCTGGAACCTTTCGATTTTTGAAAGCAAGGGTAAGGATTTTTACCCAAAAATCTAGTTTTTGGAATTTTCAGACAGCTTTAGACTTGGGATTTTCCCAAAAATCCAAGGGTTCGGGATCGTAACGAATCACATTTCAATTTTAAAATTGTTCATTTTTTGAACATTCTGGGTTCGCGGTTCGATTTTTGAGAATTTTTTAGGGGGTCCACGGATAGGAATTTTAGACAAGTTAGCGGCATGAAAATCTTATGATTCATGTATGAGTTTTCTTAGAGGATCTAGGGTTCGGAATTTTTTTTGCCCGTCCGATCTGCCATGTTAAGCAACACTGGTTCAATTCCGCTCGCGGAATTCTCATTTTTCAGATGCATTTTCGTGGACAACCTCCCCTTCCATCCGTTGATCGACTCACAAAAACGCAAAAATTCTGACGCTGACGCACTTCCACCAAATCGACGTTTCTCCGACAAGCGGAAAACGAAGCGGAAAGTGAGGCGGAAAAGTGAGGACGCGGAAGACAGCGACGGAGAGGCGGAAGATGGTGACTTTGGCGGATCGCTAGCATTGATCCCGCTGATCGACATGCTCAACCACAGCGCCGAAGCGCAGGTGAAAAATCGCGAAAATTTTGTTAAAATTTCACAGGCCTCGGATTTTTATTTTCGCAGATTTCAGTTTTAGGAAAATTTTTTATAGGCCCTGGTTTTCCTCTTTTTCATACGCCTCTGTTTAAAAAATATTCGAAGGCTTTAAGTGGTTTTTTTAGAATTTCAAGAAATTTTTTCAGGCCTTCTCGGAAAAAACACATTGTAAAATTCCTTGAATTTATCAATTGCTCAATTTTTAGTTGAAAGCCCCTACGAAAAAATTTCACAGGCCTCGGAATTTTATTAATAAAAATTCACGTTGCTTCGGAACCTCTGGGTTTAAAAGATTTCGTAGACCTTGTTATTCAAAAATTTCAAAGGCTTTTTGGTCATGTTTTTCTCAAAATGTTCACAGGCCTCGGATTTTCCCCGTTTTTGAGGACTCTTTCATGTCCACGAAACTCGGATTTTTTTAACCTCTGAGTTGTAAAAGTTTTTCACAGCCCTTGTTTTCCACAAATATAAAATCCAGAGGATTTTGGTCATTTTCCCTCCAAAATAGTCCTCCAAAATCGAGTAAATCCATGTTTAAAAAGAGCCTTGAAATTTACTGAAAATCCTAGGCCTGTGAAAATTTTCAAAAAAATTCTTAGCCTATGAAAATTCTTGGGAAATGCGAGACCTGTGAAAAATTTCTTGCAAAATTCTAAGCATTTGAAAATCTTTTAAAACCCAAGGCCTATTACATCCTACTGACTACTGGTCTTTCCCTCAAAAATTCGCATTTTTCATTTTTTTTTGTTTGCAGTGCGTGGCGATGTTCGACCGCAAGCATTCGCGCCGCTACATGGTCCGCGCGGACCAGCACTCCATCCGCGCCGGCGACCAGTTGTACGTGTGCTACGGGGCCCATGACAACGCTCGGCTGTGGGTGGAGTACGGGTTCCGCATGACCGATGACGCGTGCTGGAACCCCTTCAACCGCGTCAACATTCCGCTTGGTAAGGCCGAAACACGGTTTTCTTGTCAGGTTAATGGCATTGGCATCCAACAATAAATCTTGCTAACAAAATGCTCCAAACTGAAAGTTTCGATGACATCACGAGAAAACACGTACCAGTGTTGCGCGTACCAGTAGTCGGGCACACGTATAACTTATTAGTCATATAATTAAAATTAAACGCATGAAAAGTGCGGTACGTGAATATACTTGTTTGCTTTTTTTATCCATAATTTGATACGTTACAGTTTTGGTCGTAAACATCTTACCAAGATGGTGGGTAAAAAACAAACAAATTAACTCTGTAACCGCATCAAAATCCCGCTTGGTAAGGCCAGATTATTTTTTCTTGGCAAGGCACTAGTTTTTTTTTGTCAACTTCTTAACATTGGGGCGTCCAAAAATAATCTTGCAAAGACCCTCGAAACTAGAGTTATCGACATTTCAAGAAAACACGTACTACGGTGTTATGCGTACCAGTAGTAGTCGGGGCACACGTATAATTTATTAGTCACCTACAAAAAACTCGTGGAAAATACGGTACATGAATGTTCCAGTTTGAATTTTATCCATAATTTAGTACGTAACATTTTACACGAAGTACTTACGTACCGATAAGCAGTGGCTACGTAGCTTCGTATACTTGGTACGGTAGGTAGGTGGTCCTTTTCTACTCTAAACTGCCTGAATCTACCGTATCTTGATCAAGATTTTGCCTGGATGATAGGTGAAAAACACACTTAACCCTTCAACCGCGTCAACATCCCGCTGGGTAAAGCGTTGGAAAGACATTTTTTTTCAAGATTTATCTTGTCATAGTGCCACCCTGGCTATCAGAATCTTGCCAAGATTCTTGGACCACAGAATCAAAATGGCACGCTTGTCATCGTATTCTTACTGTATGCTCAGAAGACCTTGCCCAATCTCCATCCCTTTCGCCAATATTCCAGTTCTATGAATGTCAAGATTTTTCCAAGAATTTTTTAAAAGTCAAGCTCCGTAGTCTTATCGAGTCTTGACACCAAGTGAGCCTATCAAGATGGAGGATACTACATATGTGTATAAACTGTAGCCAGATTACATGTCTTGGCGAGACACAGTTTATCTTTGTCAAATCACCAGAAATAGTGCCAAGATTCCATAAAAATAATTGAATCTTATCAAGGATCCCACAGGCTTGCTATAATCCCCCCCCCCCTATACGATCTTGTCAAGATTCCAACCCTACTCTTGACAAGAGACATCTTACCAAGATTGTCAAAGTCCCAGCACATCATCAAGATTGTGTTTTACTTTACTCCATTTCTCCATGGAACCCTTACAATCGCGTCATCATCCGGCTTGGAATTTGCCGTTTCTACTTGGCAAAACATGTTTTCATCCTATCAAGCTCATAGTAGGAGTTAATGCCCAAAGATCTTACCAAGATTCTACATATATTCATGAACTTATCAAGATCCATGGGTTTATACCAAGATCATCCTTGCGCAATCTTACCAAGGTTTCAACCCTAGTCCATCTTACTAAGATCTTGTGTAAAAGGTCCGATCTTAGCAAGTGCATGCCGTCTACATGATCTTGTCAAGATTTTTCAACCTGTAACATTTGCCAAGATCTCAATCCACAACAGCTTATGCCAACTTATTAAAACATCCTCCAATTGATCAAAATTATCGGAAATTTCTTACCAAGATAAAACCACATCCTACTCTAAGAATATTCCGGGAAAAAGTCGTCATCTTTCCAATGCGATGCCCGCTTTTGTGACAAAATTTAGACAAATTTAGAACAAAACCTTACCAAGTTTTTTTTGTTGCTTTAGACTTGTTCATCGCGTTGGCCGAACGCTCTGGTGCCAGGGTCAGTGACACGCGGCGGGAGGTGTTGCGCAAAGCGGACTTGGCATGGTCAGCTGTTCTTACCAAGATGGCTTACCAAGATTTCCCGGTTTAGCACCATTTACGCAACGGATGAGGAGCCCAGCTTCGCGTTGCGTAAGTGCTGTTCCATCCTCCTGCTGGAACGTCAGAAACTGTAAGGGGGGTCTGCTAAGTAGCCTCTAAATTTTTATAGGCCTCGACTTTCTCGAGGTTACCAACAAAATTCATCAGGCTTCAGACTGAAAATTTTTCAAAAAATTTCATAGTCCTGGATTTTAGGAATGTTTTCATAGCTTTAGAATTTTTAGAAAAGGTTATCATTGTTCTCCAAAAACCAAAATTGTTCAATAGCCCTCAGGTTTTTTAAAATCCGAGAAAATTGGGAGGCCTGTAAAATTTCCGAAAAATTGATGCGATGGACAAAATAGCCCCCCCCCAAATTATAATTGACAATAGCACACCAAGGCCCTTGAAAATCCAAGGAGGCTATTGGAATAATGGGAAATTTTTGAAAAAAACAACCTTGAAATTTTGGCATTTTTTCGAAAGATCTAGGCCTGTGAAAATTTTAAAATTTTTATTAGGACCTAGGGCTTGTGAAAATTGTGAAAATTTTTAGAAATTCTAGGCCAGTGAAAATTATGAAAATTTTTAAAGACGGGCCTATGAAATGGGCCTATGAATGGCCTATGAAAATTATGGAAAAAAAATTTTGGGCTAGGCCTGCGGAAATTGTGAATTTTTTGAAAAATGAACAATCTAAGCCTGCAAAATGTGGAAATTTTTGCCGAAAGGAGGTTAATAGCCGTTTTCCAGGTCCAATTGGAGCCGTTACATTTTCGCGGACGATGCCAACGGCGATGGTGACAATGAGGAGGGCGATGGCGACCACGAAGAGCGGCGACTGTTGGGCGCCATCCTGCAGCGACTGGAGGGCGCGCTGGAGGGGCGGCGAGCGGCAGTGGTCGCCGATGCCGATGCGGAAGACGGCGACAATGGAGATAGCGACAGCGACAAGGCAGTGGTCGCCGGCCTGTGGCAGGACCAGATTGACATTGTGCGCAGGATGAGGGCAAAACTATTGCTGGAGGAGCGAGAGTGGAGAGGAGGGGCAAAAGTGATCAGTGGATTGGTCGGATCAGAATCATCCGTGATCAGAATCGAGTAGAATAGTGATCAGAAGTCGGGTAGGAAAGTGATCAGATTAGAATCAGGACCGGTTCCGCCGTTGGGTGATCAGATTCTTCAAAAGTGCCAAAAATGATCAGAATCGGGACCAAAATGTACCAGAATCGGGTGGGGTAGAGATTAGATCAGAATCATCAGTGATCAGAATCGGTTAGGGGTCATGATTAAGATCAGAAACGGGATCCTCCGCAGGAAGCGGATGATCAGAAAATCAATAGTCTTGAAATTGATCAGAATCGACGGGTAGGTAGAGTGATCAGACATATCAAATCAGAACTGGATCAATTAGGTGTGGGTGATCAGAATAATTCATCTATAGAGTTTGAAAGCATACCTCTGCAAGGGGGGGTCAGACCCCCCCCCCCCACCACGCAGCAATCGAGAATTTTTCCCTTAGGCCACCTAGNGCTCGGGGGGGGGGAGGCGAGGTGGGGGAGGAGGGGGTAAGGGCCGTCGCTGGAGGTGGGGAGGCGAGAAGTAGAAGGAAAAAAAACAAAATTTTTCTCAAGAAAAAGGGTTCAAATTTCAAAATTTTCTCCGGCGGCCCCTGTCGGGGCCGCCGGCACTTTCCAGTAATGTGTGTTTCAAAAAAATTACACAAAAACTGATCAAATTTCTTAAGGGAAGAGCCTTAATTTTCAAAAATTTCTCCGGCGGCCCTTATCAGGGCCGCCGGCGCCCTCAAAAAAGTAATCAAATTTCTTCAAAGAAAGAGTCCAATTTTCAAAATTTTCTCCGGCGGCCCCTATCGGGTCCGCCGCCTCCGCCCTTCAATAAAAATGAAATTTCTTTAAAAAATGTTAAATTTTCTTAAGGGAAGAGCCTAAATTTTCAAAATTTTTCTCCGGCGGCCCCTATCGGGGCCGCCGGCGTTCCCCAAATCCTGAAAAAATTTCTTAGAATTGACTTGTTGAAAATATTAGTCAATTTTTTTTCTGAAAAGTCAAAATAGCAAGAAAATTTTCTCCGCCAGCATGTTTTTAGAACAAAATGACACCTAGCTGAAAAATTTGGACCTGACCCCCCTCACTTAGCACCTAGCAGGCCCCTTGGTTGACCCCCCCCTTGCCGAGGTATGTTTGAAAGTGATCAGACCAGAATTTAATCCGGTCGACGAGTGAGTGATCAGAATTCTTTGGAGTCTCTAAAATGATCAAAATCGGGTATGGAATGATCATGAATTATTGGAAGAACCAAAGTAATCAGGATCGGCGGGTAAAAAAGGCACATAAAAATGCCAAAAAATGTATAAATTTTTGCAGGTTATTTCGAGACGGCATTCCCTGTAAATTCCGAACCATATTAACGAAAAAATTGGGGGTTCCCAATTTTTTCGGAGAGAAATTTTGCATTTTTTGCTCACACTTCGCCCAATTTTCGATGATCCTACAAAAGTGATCGGAAGTGCTGATCAACAGGAAAAATGATGAAGAAGAACCCGAATTTTGATATATGAATACAAAACACATAAGCGACCCTGTAATTCGAAAATCACTACTCTAAAATAAGAAAATTTAGGCCTAGGCCCCCCCTATAGGATACCTGAAAATCCCTCAACAGATCTAGTCGATCACTACTAATCCCCAAGCCCTTTTGCAGAATCCCCAAGCCCTTCTGCAGATATTTTTTGCATTTCACCCCCTACACATATCTTTGTTATTTTAATTTTGTTGGATGAAAAATTTTTTTTATTTGCTCAATTTTTCCCGCGGTCACCTAATCCCCCCCACTCCCTCCAAATTACATTTTGTTAACCCTCCTCCACTATCTGTATGTACTACATTGTTCATCCTTTGCTCCATTTTGTGACCCAATTTTTGATCGATCGGATCATCCTTACTTCTCCCTCCTAAAAATTGAAAAAATTGGTCCAAAATTTTTTTCGAGGCCTTTTAGGCTGTTATCACAAAAATCGGAAAATATCCAAAAAAAATTTTATTGGCAGGCCGCTAAAAATCGGTGCTAAGACTTTAAAAAGGCGCCATTTTGGCCTCCCAAATCCGATATTTTAGTCTGGCTAGTATTTCGATTTTTTTTAAATCAAAAAATTTTCTTCACGCAACTTTGAAAAATGGCATACCATCGTACAATTTTTTTCATTTAAAATTTTTTTTAGATTTGTTGCAAACTTTTAGCACCGATAAATCTTAACAAAAAAAAACTCGGGTTAGTTTTTGTTGGAAAACTTTTTGGTTTTAAAAAAAATTTTAAACTAAAACCTGAAATTATACAACCCTGCTGGAAAAACTCACATCAAATAATTTTAGCTTTAAAAAGTTGAAAAGCACATACCATACCTAAAAAATCGTAAAAAGAAAATTGGAAAATCCGATGCTTGCTTTGATACCCTCAAAAAAAATTTTTTTAGAGAAAAAAACCGATAAACAGCCCATAAATTGGGTCGATGAGGAGACGACGGGGGTTGCGAACTGCCAATATGGAGCAAAAGGAGGCGAAGGAAGACGGGCATTTTCTGGAAGATGACGACGAAAGTGATTACGGTAGGCCAAGGCCCTTTTACTTTTGTATCGGGGTACGGTAAGAGGAGGGTTACGGTAGTTTTGCCGCCGCTGGTCACTGTAAGACCATAGATTCAGGCCTTAAACCACTTTTTTACACAATTTTCGACCCCTTAAAATGCCATTTGTTACCCCTTTTGGAACCCGAAAATGCCATTTTTCGCATAGTTTTACCCCCCATAAAAATGCCATTTCACAACTTCGACTCTAAAAAATATGCCCCAATGTTCGCGCTGAACATGAAAACGCCTTTTTCTTTACATTTTTTGCCATTTTACCCTTTTTGGAATCGCCGAAAATGCCGTTTTTGACCCCCCCCCCCCTAAAATACCATTTTTCATTTTTTTTTGGTACCTGAAAATGCTGTTTTCTAACTTTTTGACCCAAAATTCATGATGCCATTGTTCAAATTTTTCAACCACCAAAAAATACCATTTTCCCGATTTTTTTTTCAACACTCAAAAATGCAATCTTCAGACCTTCAAAGAATGTTTTTTCCCGCAATTTTCGCCGCCCCCTCAAAAATGCCCTTTAACACGTTTGTACCTAAAAAATCTATTTAAAAAGGAAGTGCCTAGGTACCATTTTTGCTGTTTTTAGGCCTCCCCTCGAAAATTTTTCAGATCACCAAAATCATCCCTTCGAATGGACCATTTTCACAGTTTTTTGTCCTCCATGCCGATCTGGCACTTTTAGACCCTAAAAATGCCATTTTCGCGCTCTTTTCAACCTTAATCCCCTCAAAAAGGCCATTTCATTTTCCTGGTGTTCCCAAAATTTTACTTCTTCGTTCCCCGATTTTCCAGATCAACAAAATCACCCCCCTCGAATGGACTGATCAATGAGAGAGAGAGGGGGGCTAACCCGTTTTCTGGTGTGTTGTACCACTTGATCCTTTGAGGGGTTCCCCAACCAAAAACTAGTTCCCCTCCGATCATTCCATGTCCACATTGTTTCTGATCAATCTACAAGCCTCAAACATCTCATATCGAACTTTTGTACCCGCCAAAATGCCATTTTTACACTTTCAACCCCCTGAAAATATCATTTTCGCCCATTTCGAACCCCTGAAATTTGCAATTTTCGATGTTTTTGGACTTCAAAAATGTCTTTCTCGTACTTTTTGGCCCTGAAAATGCCCTTTTCGTTAGTAGTTTTAGACCGTTCCCGTAACTTTTTCTACTCCGTTTTTCAGACCCCCGATCAGTTTCTTATATTGGACTGATCAGCAGAGGGGGCCTAACCCGTTTCGTGCATGATGTACCATCTACCACTTGATCCTGTCATTTCACCAACCAAAACTAGTCCCCAGCTCTGATCACTCCGATCACTCCATGTCCATCCCCTCATTGTTTGTCCAACGGCTGTCAACAAGAACAACGACAGCGATCGGCTGTCCACACACAGTGGTCTTGTCTTTCATCTTCCGGCTGATCAGATCACTTCCGCGCGATCCCCACTGTTCACACCACCCACTCGCGCGAAAGCGGAAATGGAGGAGGAGTGATCTTTGTGTGTTTTATGGCAGTGATCAATTCTTCCTCTGCCTCCCGATCATTTCCTTCTGATTAGTTCCTCTGCATCCGGAAAAGATGATGATCAGCAGGCTGATCAATCGATGCCTCCGATCAGTTGACCATGATTGGTGGCCCATTCTTCCTCCACCTGCCGGTCCTTCTTCCTTCCGATCACACTTCCCTTTCCTCCTCAGATCGCTTGCTCTTCCTTCCTACCAATCTTCCGCATCCTTCTTCATCCGGAAGAGATGAGATGATCAATCAATTCAATTCAATATCCTGCTGATCACTTTACATCAGCAGGAAGCGATGATGTTGATCAATATGATCAATCGATAAATGCTATGGTGATATGCGATCATTCCCGATCAGTGACCATATCCTTCCTCATCCTCATCTTCCTTCCGATCACTCTTCTTCCGGAAGAGTTATTGATGCTGATCAAACTGTTCAATCGACAAATGGTGGCCTGATCATCTCCCCGATCAATGGCCATGATGGTGGTCCGATCGCTACTTCCTCATCCTTCCCACCTCCTCTTCTTCATCCGGAAGAGATGATGATCACTCTGATCAGTCGATAATTTAGGCGATGGCCTGCTGATCACCCTCTCCTTCCCCATCCAAAATCAGTCATCCCACCTGCAAAAAATGATCAGCGTGCAAAAGGGATCAGTAGTATCCCCTGATCTGATCACAATCTCTGCTCCGATCACCCATGTTTTTTTTTGTTGCTCATCGGTGTCCAATTTCGAAACTTTGGATCCTTCTAAAGCGGAAGCAAAAAATGATCCATTTTCCCCATTAAATCTGGACAACAGCAGTTGGCGCCATTTGTCTCCTAAATGTTAGCCTCTCCACCCTCCTCCTCATGGTCATAAAATGTAAAAATTTATTCGTCAAATCAAAATCCTAGAAGGTCCAAAGTTTCAACCATTTCACCCAAAAAAAAAAATTTTTTTTTGCATAAAATGGAGGGAAAATATTCAGAATTTTTTAGACACAAATTTAGGCTTTAGAAACAGATTTCAACAACTTATCCTGCCGAAAACTTACTACTCTAATTTTTAACTCTAATTTTGGCCCTTTGGAGAACGGAGTCAGTTTTTTTTTAATTATTATTTTTTTCGATTTCTCGGCTCGCCGAAGTTTCGATTTTCGCGCGTCTACTGAGCTTGGATTTAGACCTAGGAACAACCCGGCATATCCGGTCCCAATTCCGGGGGTTTTGTTGGTAAACACTTTCCACAGATCCCTGCTAGATTTTTTTTTCGCAAATTTGGACCCTTATAGGTTAGATAATTTTTCGGAATTTTCTATTTTCTTCTATACCCTTGGAAGTTTCCATTTTTTTTTTTTGCATTCTGGGAACACATGGGAGAATGTCCCGGNNAGATAAAGCATTGGAGAGAGAGAGAGAGAGAGAGAGATAGGAGAGAGAGACAAAGCCCATGTATATACATAATTGCATTTTTTTCTCGCCATAATTGCGGGAGGAAGAACAATGACTGGCGATGATGATGAGGATGAGTTCCGGGAATCCTAATAGCAAATCGGATTATCATCCCCCTGAGGGATCCGGCAACCAACAAATATACCAAAAATGGCATTTTTCGGATCCAAAAATGGCATTTTTGTGCCGTTCAAGTCCCCCAAAAATGCGATTTTAGGACCCCAAAAGCGGCATTTTAGATCGACTAGTCCTTAAAGATTGCCATTTTCGGGACCCGAAAATGGCATTTTAAGCAAACAATCCTTAAAAATTGTCATTTTTGAATCCTCAAATGGCATTTTACATCTTTCAACCCAAAAATGCGATTTTCGAACCATGTGCAGGGATTTTTGGCTTTAAACAACAAAAAAAAATTCGACCTAACAAAATGACTTTAGTGGTTTAAGGCCAAAACTGCCAATTTTGGATCAATCATTTTTTGCGAATTTCGAACCAAAATATGCCATGTATTCGAGACTTTTGGTCCATAAATGCCATTTTTCGAATTCTAACAGTGTATTTTTAGCCCAGAAATAAATATATTTTTTGATTTTTCGGGCGGTAAAAATTTTTTGCACTTCGACATTTCCTCCGTCGGATCCGGAAAATGGCATTTTCAATTTTTTGGCCCTCGAAAAACATGTTCATTGGCCAAAACTAACTCTCCAAAATGGTATTTGAAATTTTTAGTGGGTCTTAAAATTTTTTGGGTTCAATTTTTTGAATTTTAATGGCCATATTCATTTCGGATTTGCATGCAATTTTGGCTTCGAATATCGATTTTCGTTTTTCGGTTTCTTCCCCTTGGCCATAGATTCCATTTTTCTGATAAGGCCCATTAGATGAATCATTTTTTTTTAATTTTTGTACCTAAAATGCCCCAATTTTCTTTATCTTTCGGACACACTTAAAATTGCATTTTCCCCATTTTTGGACCCTTAAAAAATATTTTTTCCCTGCATTTTGGACTCTAAAAAATCCATTTTCCTATTTTTTGGACCTTGTAAATGCTCTATTTTTCCCTTGGTTGGACCCTAAAAATGCATTTTTCCTACCTTTTTGACCCTAAAAAATTGTAGGTTTTTCCCCATTTTTTGGCCCTAAAAATTGCACTTTTTCCACTTTTCGACCCCAAAAAATTGCAGGTTTTCCCCACTTTTTTGGCCCTAAAAATTGTATTTATCGCTTTTTTCGACCCCAAGAATGCCATTTTTTACATTTTTGTACCCTAAAAATTGCATTT
>LDKF01000754.1:7208-18524 GCA_001026735.1 Rotylenchulus reniformis | reverse complement strand
AAATTAGAGGTATAAGATGTGAAAAAATATTTTTCAAAAATCGAAAATTGGGTTTTCGACCAAAAAATCGGGGAAAAAATTCTTAGAAAAAATTTTGCAGGTCCCTGCATGCATTTCCGGACGCGCAGCTGCCGCGCGAGTTCGACGCGCGCCAAAAGTGGGGCGCGCATTGTCCGAGCCTGCACGCGGTGCCCAACCAGGGCGGCTGCGGATCCTGCTATGTACGTGTGGGGGAGGGTTTTCGGGAAAAATTGTAGGGGGGGGTGAATTTTCAGAAATTTAGTGGATTTCTCCCTGAATTTTTCACAAATTTCAATAATTGTTTCCATGGGATTTCCCAAAATATTGATTTTTCCAAAAATCTATCGATTTTGCGTAAGTTTCGCCTGATTTTCCCGATTTTCTTTGGAGTATAAGAAATTTTATAAAAAAATTTTTTGGATTTTCTAGGGGGTGGCTAGAGCATCGGTTTTCAAGAAATCTGAATTTTCGAGTTCTTTATGTGAATTTTTTTTACGATTTTCTCTATAATTTTCGTTACGCAGAGGCTCTTAGGTTTAGAACCGTTTTTTTGAAACCAATTTGGATGGTCCAGTGGTTAATGCGTTTTATTTGCGCGCAAAGGGTCCTGGGTTCGAGTCCCGTCTGTGTTTTCTCACTTTTAAGATTAGGATCTATTTTCAGCTTATTTTTGAACCTAAAAATTTTTGCACAAGAGTGAAAATCCAATTTTTAATAATTTACACGCTGAAAATTCAGTAACTTAGAAATATTCCACAATTATGAACCTGAATTAATGGGTCAAAAAAAATTTTTACTGAAAATTTCGACCTGTCAGATGGTGAAAATTCAATTTTTCATCAAATTTGGATCCTTAAGGCGCTGAAAGATCGAAATACTTGGGAAGGTTCCAAAATTTTTGAAACATCTAGAAAATCTTGATTTTTTTTTTGAAATTTCCTACCCTCAGGCGGTGTCCGCCATGGGCGTGGCGGCGGACCGGACCTGTATCCACTCCAACGGCACCATGGCCTCTCAGCTGTCCGCGTTGGACGTTATTGAATGTTGCGAGGTTGACGAAAAATTTCGGAAAATTTCTTAGGCCTGGTTTTCCCGATTTTCAGGTCTGCGGAAATTGTTTCGGCGGCGACCCGCTGAAGGCCATGGTCTACTGGGCCCTGGAGGGTGAGCAGGAAGAGGCCTAGAAAATTCGCACTTTTGAGGGGTACTTAAGGAGTCCGAAAATTCGAAAACCAGGATCACAGGGTCAGGGTTTTCTATGCATAATTTCGGAAAATATCATACATTAGGCAGTCTGAAAATCGAAAACCAGCCGGGCTCAGGGCCCTTATTACGCCGCTAAATCTCTAGAGGCGGAAAAATCTCAAGCCCTCCCTCCGTAGGCAGTGAAACTTTTTGTGATTCTAAAAATAGAAAAATTCCAAGCCCTTAGACCATGTTAAAAGGAGTAGGGGTCAGAAAATTCGAAATCCAGGCTTAGTTTTTATGTTAAAAAAAATTTAAAAAACCCAGATGTCTTGGCCGAAAATTTCAAGGCAACCTATACACTCATTTTTTGAATTTTCTAGCGAATTTCCAGAATTTTTCCCAGGTTTTACGCGTGATTCCGGGTTTCAGGGGGGAATTTTTTATTAAGAAAATCCCGGAACTTTGTTCTCTCTCCTCCTAAAAATTTGCTTCCTATGGACCCTAGAAATTTCACAGGAATAGGTCCTTCAATTTTTTGTTTTTTGCAAAAAATTTTCCGCCGGATTTTCAGGCGTTGTGACCGGCGGTCCGGACGGATGTCGTCCGTACAGCGCGGTGAGGCAAGTTTTCGGAGGGGTCCGGGGGTCCTGGAAATTTTCGAAAATTTTTGAAATTTTTTTCTCCGAAAACTTTTTAGCACCGCCTGCGGCACCCCGTGCAGTCCGGACGTGTACGCGGAGGAGCAGGCGAAGCGCAAGTGCCGCAGCAGGGAGGCGGCCAAGTGCCAGCCGGGCTACTACCGCGCGGCTGGACATGCGGAGGACAAGCACAAAGGTCCCCGGAAAATCCCGAGGTCCCTTAAGGTTCCAAAATCCCAAAATTCCAAATTCCAGGGACCAAAATTCCCAATTCCCGAGGGTCAAAATTCCCGAATTTGGTTGTTTCCTATTCCTTAAGGTCCTCAAATTTCCAATGTTTTCCCGAACCTGGTTAAGGCCCAAAAATTCCCAAAATCCCCAAATTCCCGGGTACTAAATTCCCAAAATTCCTAATTCCAGGGCCAAAATTCCCAAGTATTTCCATAGTTGGGGACCCAAAGCGTCACAAAATTCTCGGGACCCAAATTCATTGGATTCTGGATTCACGAGAAGATTTCCGATATTCCCGAGATCTGTAATGTTAATCCCATGGAAAAAATTCCCAGAATCCATTCGATCTAAATTCCCAAAGGTTACCATATTCGGGCACCNAACTCATGGGAATCAAGATTCCGGAGAGGACCGAACTCCATGGGTCCCAAGGTTACTGAATTCGAATTTTAGGGATCAATTCCCCGAATCCATTGGAACAAATTCCCGAACCCCCCGAATCCATATTGGTCCGCAAATTCCCAAGAATTCCCCCTTGTTCCCAAGGACCCAAATCATCGTAAAATCTCGGGGAATCGAACTGAAAAATTCCAGGGTCCCATAGTTTTCCGGATACCAAAAATTCCTGGTGCCTCTCGGAAGATCTCCTAAATTCCCTAGCAATCGATCGATCCCTGTTGTGTTCCAAAAAAACATATCCTGGGTCCCAAGGGAACAAAAAATATTCCCAAGGGGCAGTTACTGGCTAAAGGGTGACAGTGAAGGATTTTTGCTTTCTTTGGGAATTTTTCGCAATTTCGGAGGCCCCGTAAAAGGCAGAAAAAATTCCTGCATGCACGGACCAAAAATCCCGGGACCAGTTCCCGAATTCCCGCCATTCCTATGGGACCAATTTCTCCTGATGGCGCCAAATTTGCGGTTCCACCCAGGGACTTCACAAATTCCTGTGGCTGATCATATCGGAGTCCCAAAAAGAATTCCTCCAAAATTCCCAGCACAGGGGACCAAAATCCAAAATTTTCATGGACCGGAATCTGCCCTGTGGTCCCCGGTTCCCAGGGAAAAAATTCCCAAAAAAAAATTCCTAAAAAATTTCCGCACAGGCACCCTGGCCTACACGCTGTTCCCGCGCAAGATGAGCACGGACCAGGCGGGCACCCGCCGGGTGCTGGTCCCATCCGTCATTGGGCACTTCAACAAAACTGCAGCACCGCACGCGTTGAGCCTCGCGCAGGTGCCTATCCAGAGAAATTTTTTGCCCTTTTTTTGTAATTTTTTCCGCAATTTTCCATCTAATTGGAGTCGTTGTTTTTTTGAACTGTTTACATACTCCTTTTCACTTGCTAGTAAGAAAGTACCGTATCCTTCTTCACCCTTCTGGGTACAGTAGCCTTCAGTTGAGGGCACAGTATCCTGCGGAGTAAAGTAACGGTATCTTCACCAGAGGGTACAGTATCCTTCACCTGATGAGGATACAGGACCCTTCAGGGTACAGTATCCTTCACCTGATGAGGATACAGGACCCTTCAGGGTACAGTATCCTTCACCTGATGAGGATACAGGACCCTTCAGGGTACAGTATCCTTCACCTGATGAGGATACAGGACCCTTCAGGGTACAGTATCCTTTACCTGACCGTACGCTATCCTGCGGGGTAAAGTGCCAGAGAGTACAGTATCCTTTACCTGAGGGTATAACCTTCTTCTGACCTCCATCTGAGGATACAGGACCCCTCTGGGCACAGTATCCTTTACCTGACGGTACGGTATCCTGTGGGCTCTTTACCCCATACGTACAGTATTTTCACATGTGGGTTCAGTAGCAGCCTTTACCAGAGGATACAGTACCATTCATCTGAGGATACAGTACCTCCCACCTGAAGTAAGGAGGGTACATTACTCTTCACTTTCTGGTACAGTACTACCCTTCACCGAGAGTATCGCCTGAGGGCCCAAACTGTTATTTCAAAAAAAAAATTGGATTTTCGGTTTGATTACCCGGGTAAATAGGCGCATCGTTTTCCTATCCGGAGGTGCGGATGGTTAAGTGGATTTTTGGTGTTTCTATGAAATGTCCGGGTTCAATTTCCGCTGTGTGCAAAAAAAATTTCTAATCCCTTTGCTCTTCAGATCCGCACAATTGTGCGCAAGGAACTGTTCCTTTACGGACCCACAACACTGGCGCTGCCGCTGACCGAGGAGTTCCTGCACTATGATTCAGGTCAGTTTTTTTTGGGGGGGGGGCGACGCGTGGCTCAGTGGAATACTCGTTGTTTGCATGCAAAAGAGATGGGGTTCGAATCCGCATCGTTTTTCGGCAATTTTTCCCCATTTTTTAACCAATAGAGAAAGGTTCGATACTTCTTTTGCCGTCTGCAAAAAAATTTTTTTTCTCACGATTTTTTTTCAATTTTCTCGATTTTTTCAGGTATTTTCCATCCCTACCCCCGGGAGCACATCGACGACCGCATCATCTACTGGCATGTGGTGAGCAATAAATTAAAATTTTTTATGAATATCCACCTCCTAAGTTTTTATCAAATTTTTGCAATTTTGCAAAAAATTTTCTAGGTCTCAAAAAATTTCCAAAAAATTCTATGGTGTGGATTTCTCGAAATTTCTGGGGAAAAATTCCCTCGTAGCCCCTTGTACTCCTAGGCCCCCCTTAACTAATGGACCCTTAGGATCCAAATTTTCCAATAAAAAAACGCGTAAATCTTAAGCCTATAGGGTATGATTTTTCTCGAATTTTCGGGAAATATCGGATTTTTCGGCTAAATGTGCCCTCCCAAAGGTTCGTCTCATCGGCTGGGGCCACGATGCGGAGGATCGGCTCTACTGGCTGGCAGTGAACAGCTTCGGAGAGCAGTGGGGCGAGAACGGTATGGCGTAGTGGTGATGCGCAAAAATTTCGGGGGGACTAGATATGCCGGTTCGAATCCGGAACGGTGAACATTAAATTTCTAAGACTTCAATCAGACAAAATGGCCAAGTAATTTCAATTTCCACCTCAAATAAAGAGAGGAGAATGGTATGGCTCAGTGGTGGGGGAGAAAAAATTTGGCAAGAATGGATATGCCGGTTCGGATCCCGAGCGGTGAACTCGGATTTTTCCAGTTTTCAATATGCCCAAAGAGGGCAGGGAAACGGTGTGGTTTAGTGGTGGTGGCTAAAAATTTGCCAAATGGGGCCTAAGTTCGAATCCCGAGCAGTGGAAAGAATTTTTTCAATTTTTTTCACCAATAATTTGCAATTTTAGGTCTGTTCCGGGTGGACACCACGCTGTTGGAGGACTATGGGCTGGAGTACGAGACGGGCCTGCCCTGAGGCGAAGGGGATATGGCGGTGCTCCACGTCGGAAAACCCAAAAAAATCCTTTATTTTTCTGCGAAAATATTTCCCAATGAAAGCAAAATGCCAACAAAAATTCAAAAATTAATTTTAACGGCCATAAAAGTTTTTAAAAAATTGATTTCCCCCGAGGGGTTCTGAACCACCGCTCTGGAAATTCGACATAGACTACACGAATACCCACTTGGCCACCGCCAACTTTGATAGGCCCGTACGGGAAAAAACAATTTTTCACCGGTTTTTAAACCCTAACCCCCTCCAAATGAAGAATTTTCCCCGTTTTTTAAATCCTGACCTTCCACAAACAATTTTTTTCTGGGTTTTAAACTTTTTGGTGCCCTAATTGGTGGAAATTTTTATTTTTTAACTTTGGCATTTTGCATCTTGCAACTCATCAATTTTTGGCATTTCCCCCCGACATTCTCATCAACTGATTTTGATCATCTTTCCACACTGTTTCCAATTTGTGCGTTTTTGTGTTTTCTGTGTGTACTGTACATAAAATTGCCCATTGAGAAAAAAGTTCCCAATTTTCCCGAAGTTTTTTGACCCTTCTCGTAGCGTTTCTACTAGTACACGAACTTTAGGAAGCACGTATCACATTATATTGGTTTTTGGTGACACGTGCTAACTCATTTGTACGTGTTTTCTCAAAATTTTGAACTCTGATAAAAAAATATTAATAAGCAATTTTTTCATAAAATTATGTTAAAGGATGAAAAAATTTTCTCCCATTTTTATCCATATTTTGGGGAAATTTCCAAATTTTTATCCATATTTGGTATTTTTATGGCCATATTTTACGATTTATTATCTATTTTTCTGTACCCTAATTTTCCCAATTTTCTAAAAAAAAATCCGACAAAAATTATACCCTTTAAGACGTTCACCGCGCGATTTTACACACCCTTCATCCGCCGGGTCTTACAAATTTTTCGATTTTTAAATTTTTTTTGACCTTTTAAATATTTTTTTATTTGCGTAAAAATATAACACGACAAATCGTCCGTCTTCATTGGCACCCGGGGTCCAGCACCAGCGGGTGTGGCGTGCCGGTGCCGGATTCCGCTTCCGCTTTCAGCCGCTCGCGCTTCTCGCGTATCCGCGCCACGATGCGTGCCTGCTTCCGGAGTCCAGGGCAGGTGCCGGGCGCGGGCGTCGTGATCTGCGCGACACCGCGACCCGCCGCGAACTCGTCCAGCCACCGTTCAGCACCTGCGGAAAAAGTGATCGGATTGATCAGAATACTTCGAAGTAACCCCCTAGACCTGTGAAAATTTTGCCAAAAAACGCCTTAGGCCTGTGAAAATTTTAAGAAAAACTCGTAGACCTGTGAAAAATTTTACAGAAACCCACTTAGACCTATGAAAATTTTACGAAAAACCCGTAGACCTGTGAAAAATTTTACGAAAACCCCCTTAGACCTATGAAAATTTTACAAGAAGGGGCCCTTAGATCTGTGGAAATTTTATGAAAATAGACCTATGAAAATTTTACGAAAAACCCGTAGACCTGTGAAAAATTTTACGAAAACCCCCTTAGACCTATGAAAATTTTACAAAAAAGGACCCTTATTGTTAGACTTGTGAAATTTTAACGGAAAACCCCCTTAAAGTTGTGAAAATTTTACAAACAGGGACCCTTAACCTGTGAAAATTTTACGAACAACCTTTAGACCTATAGGAATTTTATGAAAAATCCTTAGACCTGTGAAAATTTTACAAAAAGTGACCCTTAGACCTGTGGAAATTTTACAAAAACCTTAGAACTGTGAAAATTTTACAAAAACCTTAGAACTGCGAAAATTTTACAAAAACCTTAGAACTGTGAAAATTTTACAAAAACCTTAGAACTGTGAAAATTTTTACAAAAACCTTAGAACTGTGAAAATTTTTCGAAAATCCCTTGGAAAAAACCCCTCCCCACTCGCTCACCCTTCCGCTCGCGTTCGTACACCACTCGATTCAGTCTGGGGCCCGCCTCCCAAGACTCGTCCGGCGCCTTCAGCTTTCGCGTGTCCAACACGGGCGCCGGCTGGGGCATGCGCGTGCGCTGGGGCTGCTTGGCGGCGATGGAGCCGAACTATGAAACAAATCAGGATCAGGATTTTTTGGATCAGGAAAATGCCGATTTTGGGTCTGAAAAATGCCATTTTGGGTCCAGAAAATGCCGTTTTGGATCCGAATAATGCCATTTTCGGGTTGAAAATACCAAATACCGTTTTTTGAACCAAAAAATTTCGTTTACTGATCCGAAAATGCCGTTTTTTGATTCCGTAAAAATGCAATTTTTTTTACTAAAAGTGCCAATTTTTAGGTGCCAAAAATATATTTTTGGGTCCAAAAACTTCATCCTAAAAATGCAGTTTTGGGGCCGAAAAATGCCATTTCCGGGCTCAAAAAAAAGTCATTTTCCGGATCCGATTCCAAAAGTTCAGTTTTTTGGCTGGAAAAATGCCGTTTTGGGTCTGAAAAATGCCATTTTTGGTCTGTAAAAATACCATTTTTGGTCTGTAAAAATGCCATTTTTGGGTCCTAAAAATGACATTTTTGGGTCCGGAAAGTGCCGTTTTCAGTCGGAAAATGCCATTTTAGGACCGGAAAATACTGTTTTAGGGGGGTCTAAATTCGACCTGGTCCCTGGGGTCGCTGGGCCCGCTGCGGTGCCTGAAGTACTGCTGGATCTGGCTCGCCTCCTGCTCCAGCGCTCGCACCGCACTGTTCCCGCTCGCCGCCGCCGGCACATTCGTCGTTGGCGTTGTGCTCTTTGGAGTCTGAAAATATTTCAAAAAAATCGATAATTATACAATCAATCAATAAATCGATCCAAATCAATATTTGGATTAGACCAGGTACCGTAGTACGTACCGATGAAAAATTCATGAAGTACGGTATGCATTGTACTGGTTCTTTTAGCGATACACGCCAACTCACGTAGCGTACTTTTCATGTGCTTTTGGTAGATGAGACCCCGTTGTACGTTCTATTGGTCTTTAGCCATACGTGCCAAACCACGCACCGTACTTTTCAAGTGTTTTTAATACGTGACTACGTTATACGTGTCCTCATGACCATTGATACGCGTTTTCTCAAATGTCAAACTCTCTCCCATCTCCCACCTGTTTCCGTCGCGTGTCCCGTCGATGGGTGGTTGTGTTGCTGGTACTGCTCGCCAATCCTCTGCTGCTGACCGCGACGACCAACGCGCTTCTTCTGCAGTTGCACAAAATCATTCTGATGAGCAAAAATTAATAGAAAAATTAAAAAAAAATGCAAAAAATAATTATTGAAAAATGACCAATAAAAATTGAGAAAATTGTGAAGTTTAAACATTTTAAAAGGCGATAAAATATGAGAAAAAATGAATAATTTAACAAATGAAAATGGAGGCATTGACTCTCTGGAATTTTCAAAAACGGATGAAGGGGTCTCGGATTTTTCGGATTTTCTGGAAAAAAAGATTTGTAAAATTTTTTGGAATATTTCTGATAAATCCGAAATCTCTAAACCACTTTTTAGTTCCAAAAATTCCACAAATATAGAAAAATTTCGGCGAAAAATTCTTTGTTGTTGAAAATTCCGTTGGCCGAAATGGAGATCCTTTATGCCCCTTGGAGCTGGTTGTTCCGTTTGCTCGCCGCCGCCTCAGTCGCCGTCGCTCCTGTTGTCGCCGCAGTGACCGGGGCGAGTCTGGAGGGGAGGCGATCGTGGGCCCAGAAGTCGCTGCTGTCCTCGTTGTCGCCGTCTTCCTCCGGCTCCTGTTGTCGCAGCATGGCCACCAGCGGCGCCAACAACTCGCCCATCGCCGCAATGTGCCGTTGGCCAATGTTCACAATGGTGGCGGTCAGTTGGCGGCCTTCCGGGGTCTGAAAAACCCCAATGTGAAAAATTAGGCCCCGTGTGGCTCAGTGGATAACACGCTAGAAACTGGTGCATATAAATAAAGGTTCAACCCGCTCTCATTAGTCAACTCTTTAAAACTCTGTAAGGCCTATGACATTTTGTGAAAAACCCTTAGAACGTGTTAAAATAAATAGGAAACGCGTGGCTCAGTGGGTAACACTCCGGAATTTAATTGGATTAAATACCTCTTATAATTGGCTGAAATTTAAACGGGGAAACATATAGCTCAGTGGATAACATTCTAGAAAACGATACGATAGATAGAACGGTTCGATCCCTTCCAAACCGGTTTTAACGGGGGAACGCTTGACCTAGTGGTAAATTATCTCGAATTCCTTTCTCATAAATCTGATGAGCAGAGGTTCAATCCCCCTTTTAAAAATTCCAATAATTCCTAAATTTATCAATTTTGGCTTCAAAAAATTAAAAAAAAATTCTTACATTCAGCATGTTTTGGTCCAGTTGGAATTCCACCTTCGTTGGTTGACCATTTTCTGTTGCCGATGGCGCAATGATCATCTGTGAAGAATAAAAAAAATTAGAAAACCATTCTAGACCTGATAAAATTTTTTGAAAATGTAAGGCCTGTGAAAATTTATGAAAAACCTAGGCTATATTTTTTGAACTGTGAAATTTAAGGAAACCGTAGATTTACGAATTTTTGAAACCCTTAAGCCTAGGAAAAAAGCTTTCATAAAATTAGGGTTATGAATGAAAACCCTATTATGAAATTTCCGAAAAATTCCATTTTCGGACCTGCATAAAATCCCACAGGTCGCGCAACAGCACAGCGCACTCGTGGTTGGTCATGCAATCTTGGTCGGCGGCCTCCTCCCCACAGCAGACCATGTCCGCACAAACGCCGAGCAGGTCGGGGAAGAAGTCGGCCTATAAAATGGCAAAAAATGTTGCGCATCCAAGAGGAATTGAACCGGCGACTGAAAATTAAGGTCGAAAAAATTCTAAAAAAAATCCGATAATAACTTATTTTTTTGGATTTCCCTTTCATTTAATTTAAGGAGAATGATGTAAGATGGTTTGGATCAAAATTAAAATAAATAAAAATCAAAAAAAGGGGAAAATCCAATAAAAACGTGGCGAGGAGGTTCAAGGGCAAAGGTGCAAAAATTTTGCGAAAATCCAAAAAAATCGAAGAAAAAAATTGCAATGTAGGTGAGAAAGGGGGGTCAAGACCAAATATTTTTCGCGAGACATTATAATTTTTCAAAAAAATTTTGATTTGGGAGGAGTTGGCGTCGAAAAACTTTTTGGAAAAAAATTCCAACGGAATGTTTAAAGAAAATGGTGAGTTTTTTAAGTAAAAATGAAAAAATTTGAGAAATGGGAAAAATGAGTGCAGTTACTTTGAAATTTTTCAAATTTTTTCCTAAAATTTAAAAAGGAAAGTGAAACAGATCATGGAAAAATGAGTACAGTTACTTTGAAACTTTTCAATTTTTTCTAACATTTTTTTGGTCAAATCGGAAATTTGTTCTTACAAGGGAACATTCCCAACTGTAACTCGGAATTTGCATATTCCATTCCGACCATTTTATAGGGCATGGGCGCAACCCATGGAAAATTTAAATAATAAATGTCCTCATAGCTAGGAACCAAAGTTATTTAATTTTTAAATTTTCTGTAAACCGTCGTTCATCCACACCGATCATCCCCCCTTGGTGGGTAGCAGGGCTGTTGAAAATTAATTTTCAAAAAACGGTAGACGATAAACGGTAAAACGGTAAAAGAAAAAGGCGGTACGATAATTGAAAACGGTAAACGGTAGGCCCAAAAAGACGGTATTTGGCGGTAAACGGTAGACGGTAAGCGGTAATTTCAAAAAAAATTTCGAGCTCAAAAAATTCTAAATTTTGATGTTATGGCGCAAAAACAGGAATTCTCCATTTATTTGCCTAAAATAATTCGCTGGCATCAATTTTTAATTCGCTGGCATCGAATCCAGCACATTGCTAATTAAAAACCAAA
>LDKF01000753.1:25904-44337 GCA_001026735.1 Rotylenchulus reniformis | reverse complement strand
ATTCAAAACGCTAAAAAACCCGTCTAGACTCGAGACTCGAGACCGAGAATCTCCTAGTGACAATGTATTGGATCAATGGGGGCGATCGGAATCAGGGCAAATTTCATGTTTCGTGTTTCGTACCCACGAAATTTCATGGTTTTTTTTGTTTCGAGAAATTATGTTTCGCAAAACAAAATTGGTCACGAAATTTCTTCAAAATGAATAAGCAGTCCGAGATAAAAATGCGCCCCTAAAGAAAGGAGACTTCGGTTAAAAAATAGTTCTTTGGTATTTCACTCTATCATTATGCTTATCTTAATACCTCTTAATACTTTCATTTAATTTAAAAATTATAAAAAATACTTATTTAATAATTGCGTCACAAAAATGAACAAATATTTATACATTTTGTTAATCATTGCAGTAAATTGTTCATCTAGCCTAGCATAAATATTTTGTAAATTATTCTTCATAATTTATTTTATTATGAATTTTAATCAATATATTTTATTCATTTTTACGATAAGAATTTTATAAGTACTTATATATTGTTTAATAAAATAATGCTACATTAGCATAGTGAATATTTGTTTTTCTAAAATAAATATTTAATTTATTGTACAATTTAGCTTATAAAATAAATTTTAAATTTTTCTTTACAATATTAGTACCTGCAATATATCCACATTTATTGGTGATAAATTTATTTTTGTTTAAATTAATACTATTATGTAATATACATATAATATTTAAAAAAATATTTAAAAAAAGTTCATAATAATTTTTTAATCGGAATTTTTTATGATATTAAATCAATCAGATTATATATATTTTAAAAGATGACACTTATTAAATGCCCACTTTATGGGGAATAAAAAATATGGCATAAAATGTCTCTTTTCTTTATCAGAACCAATGTTTATCTAATTTATTATGGGCTATAGCCCAATTTTTCCCATCATAGAAGAAGCTCCATTTTAAAATAAAATTTTAATATATATTTTACTTATAATTGTTACTGCAATATGTCTATCAATGTGTTTAATTAATTATTTGAAATAAAATTTATGCTTTTAATTTAATGTTCTTAATAATTTTGTAAAATTTTATAATATTTTTTATCTTATTAACTATTAATAAAGAAGATGGTAAATAAAAAATAATGAAAATTTATATTATTTTACATTGCTAAAGATTTGAGAAAAAAATTTTTTAATTAATATTTGGCATAAAATGCATCTACATATGTAGTAGATAATTGTGATCAAAAACTTTCTTAAGAATATCACAAGTGCTTTTTATAATTTGAGTTGGGTCAAAAATGGTTCTACGAATCTCAATGGAAAATTTGGATTCTTATAATAATATTTTATATCATTTAATTTTAGTTTTTCTTTTCATTTTTCAATAAATTTTTAAAAAATTTTATATACCCACATAATATTTATTTATTTTGATTCATTTAAATTTTAAGATTATATTATATATTAACTATAGTACTTTAATTTTGGCCAATGCATCAGTTGCTATATTCTGCATTACTCATTGATTTTTTGAGAACTGAAAATAATCGAATATAATTTATTTTATTTTAAAAATTTAATCATGTATAAATAAACATCTATCCAATTAATGTTTAAATATTATATATATTAAATAGCTAATTATATTTTTTTAATTCATATTTTAATTATTTTTATTTCATCATATTTTTTCTATTTTTTCCACCATCTTATTTCTGCAAACAATTGTTTATTTATGTTTTTAAAATTAAAGCTTCTATTCATTAATTTATTATAATTTGATAATTTAGATTTAAAATATTATTAATTTTGGCTTCAATTATATTTCTATCCTTTTTAAAAATATATAATCAAAAATTTTATGATACATTAAACTATATTAATTAAATGTTCCTTTATATTTTCAAAAATTTATCATTTAGCATTTTATTCTATAGGTGACTTTGTTTATATTCAATATTTTTTAATTTAAAGCAAATATTTAATTGTTTAATTGTTGAATAAAACTAGATGGTTTAATTTAAATTAATTTTAATTTATTTATTTAAGAATTTAATTTATTTGAATGCTTGCTGTACTCAGATTCATCCAATTATGTTGCTTGAAAAAAGAATTATACTTATCTCTTTTTGATGGTTTGCTTTTAGGTACAATATCTTTAATATTTTTTATCAATTTGTTATTATTTATTTGATATTATTTATTTTTATTCAATAATTTTATATCTATATCAAATTAATTATTATTTTTCACTATTTCTTTTAGAGTTTTTTAATTAATTTATTACATTTTTAAAATGATTATTTCGGTACAATGATAACCTGCTTAGATTAAGAATATTTATTTGCATCAATTTCTTTTTTTCTATAAGGACATAAAGGTAGCAATTCTTTAATTCTTCGTGAGTTTTTGTTTTAAAAACTTAATGTCATATTTTATAAAATAATTTAAAAAACATGTTTTTAATTTATTTTCTTTTTTGGTTTATAGATATATTTTAAGTTTTAACCTTTGGCCGCTAGCTGCAGTTTGTGTGCCATACAATGTACTTCGTAAATAAGCCCTTCTTAACCTAATTAATATTTGTTCGAATTTTAAAGCTATATGTCCAATTATTTTTCAAATGATGGATGAGGCACTATTAAAAAACTATTATTTTATAAAATAATTAAATACAATTTATAATTTATAAATATATTATAGTTTAATAAAATTTTTAATATTTTATATAAATATTTTGGAATTTTAATGATAAAATTTAAAATTGTTTTTATAAAGATATAAGAAAAATACATTTATTTAATTAATGTTATTCTCGAATAATGTAATTATTTTTTGGCATATTTAATTAAGCATATAAATATTCCAAAATATAATATTAGTTTTTCTCTAAAAATTTTATCTCTCAAATCTAATTTTAATTTGAGTATCTTTTCCTAGAAAATAAAGATTATATCGAGGATGGTTGTTATGGGTTACAAATTTTCAAAAAATAGCAAAAATGGATTTATCCAAAATTACTTTTAAAATAATTTTATTAAACATAAGTGATTAATAATTCAATAATATAATAGAAGCATTTTTAATTTATCATTCTGTTTATTATCTTTCTATTCATCTTACTCTTTATTTTATTTTATGTTTATTTTGTTTTTTATATTTTGCTGATATTTTTATATATTTGATCTTTTGTGCATGATTTTGTTGTGAAAAAACTAATATATAATTTTATCAATTTTTTTATTGATTTTAAAAATTCATTTTAAAACTTTTTTATGCTTTATTAAATATATAAAATAATTGAAAAATATGTTTAATTTACACTGTAAATTAAACAAAGAAAATTTTTTGTATAGCAAAATTAATTTTGCTGATTTTTATATATGTATATATCGGAAATATTCGATATTCTAGAATTAATCAATTAAAATTAAAATAATATAAATATTTAGAATATAAGAAAATTATTTATTTTTTTTTGTATTATTATTTTTTTGAATAATTAAACTTCAAATTAAATAATCAACATTTCCTTAGCTCTTTGATTTTTATTAAGTTTAACATAGTAATAATAAGTAGCTTAATTGTTGGTTTTACTGGAGATGATGATAAACATTTAACTTTGCAATTTTAAAAAGACTATTTTTCGATATTTTTTCACCGGAAATTTTTATTTAATTTTATTGTATAATCTTAATTTTTTATCATCTTCTAGCATCCAGATTCTAAAAAAATTACTCTTTTATTATAATGTTCAAAATCCTTTTCTTTTTAATTGTTATATTACTAAATTTAAAAAAATAAAAAATTCAAAAATATTTTTAAATTCACTGTTAAAAATTTTATTTATTTTTAAGAATAGCAGCTTTGTTAAGCTTATCGAACGCTTAGATGGCACGCGTTGGAAGCGACTCTCAATCTAGTCTTCAGTTTCTGATTGTATTAATGATGTGGCAAATTATTTTTATTAAATATTTCTTTCTTAAAATACAATTTAATTCATATTATAAATTTAAAATGGATTGATATTTTTCGATATTTTTATTAATGAAATAAAATTGTTATGATTGTAGTTTCTTTTCAGTTCGTAAGATATATCTATATTAATTTATTATTTATTAAAATTAATTTTTATATTATTTATATCACCGGATTTTTCTATTAAATAAATATAATAAAAATAAAAATAATTAATAAAGTATAATAGTTATAAATGATTTTTATTTAATAAATTTATTATAAAACGACCTTTAGAATTTCTTCTATTAGACCTCGTTTAAAATTCGTTTCTTATGATTTAATTTTTTAGAATATTTTTATGATAAGAAAAAAATCATTTTTCTTATACAAGTTTATGCCATTTTATCAATTTGGACCAAAAAAAATTTTGAATTGTAAAATTAATATTCGGTGTGTAGGAAGTGCAATTATATTAATATTTTAAAATCTGTTAAAATTTAAAAAATATTCAAGGCGCAAATGTCGGAACACGGGATTTTCAAATAATCCTATAAATATGTCTAATAATCTTATGTTAATGTTAATATTTTCATTTAAAATTTTATTTAATCGAAAGTAGTTCATTAGATATTTATAAATAATAATTATTATTATTCTTATGAAAAAATCATATAAAATTTAATTATGGAGGCACTTTATATCGCAAAAAAATTATCTAATTAGGCTTAGAACAATTTAAGAAAATTCAGTGTCTGTTTTCTTTGTTTTCTAATGTAATTGTCTTCTCTTTCTTATTTCATTAATCAAAGTGTTATTTTTTTATTTTATTTAGTTTTCTAAATGATGTTAATATAATGATTTTTATGTAATCAATATATTGCATCGAAAATGAAAAAATTATAACTAAACTTTTAAAAATCGGTGATTTTTTATTGTTTCCATTCCACTTTTAGGCTTTGTAAGAGACCCTTTCAAATTTTTTTTTGCTTTACTATTTTTCAGCTTTACTATTTTTTTTCAATCTGTTCTGTTCCTGTTCTGTTCTTGAAAGTCGGAACAGAAAATCTGTTCTGTTCCTGTTCCAAAATTTTTCTGTCTGTTCTGTTCCTGTTCTGTTCTCAAAATTTGGAACAGAACAGGAACAGAACAGGAACAGATTAAGCAGAACAGTCAAAATCTGTTCCTAATCTGTTCCAATAGAATTTTGCTTCTAAATTTTGCTGAAATATTTTGAAATTATCTGTCCTTTGCCTAAATTATTAAAATCAATTTTAAGAATAGAAATTTTAAATTTTTATTNAAGTCCGGGCCAGGATCTGGGTCCGATCTCCAACTGAAACATATAAAAATGTTAAAGTTTTTGAAAATTTAGATTTGGAAAAATTATTTAAAAATTTTCGACTTCTATGAAAAAGTTAGAAAAAATTTCCGGTCTGTGAAATTTTTTTAAAAAATTGAAGAGTTGCGAGGAAAATTTCGAAATTTTGTCCGGTTTTCATAAGAAATTTTCAGCAAAATCGGTGGTTGGAACAGATTAGGAACAGATTAGTCTGTTCTGCTTAATCTGTTCTGTTCCTGTTCTGTTCCTGTTCCTGTTCCACAGATTTGCAATCTGTTCTGTTCCTGTTCTGTTCTCAGAGCGTGGAACAGAACAGAACAGGAACAGGAACAGGAACAGAACAGGAACAGAACAGGAACAGAACAGATTAAGTCGGAACAGAAAAACGCTGCTATTTTTTCAATTTTATTTTTAAATATTTCCCTTAAAAAAATTTTTTCCCCTTAATAATTTTTTTTTCCTTTTTGAATACAGAAAAAATTTTCAATATTTTTTTGAATATTGAAAAATTTCAAAAGAAATTTTAAAATTTCAACCCTCCAATGACTGCCATTTTATCTGTTCAAAAGAGAAATTGAGGTTCTTTTCCAGTTTATCCACCTCCTGGGTTTTTGCAAACAGTTTTCTGCTAAAATTAACAATATTTTTACTCTGTTAGAGGTAGTAAGGATTCCCACATGTGCTGAGTGCGTATCTGATTCACATTTTAACATATAATTTCATCAAAGCTATGATTTTTACCATCTTTTTCGTTTCATCAAATTTTGGTAATGCACTATATGTAAAAGATGATAACAACACAAAATCATAGATTTGGTGAAATACGACAAATTTACATCAGATTCAAACACAGCACATGTTAAAACATCCTTATGTTTTCTAACAATAACATTATTGGTCAAATTGGACAGGAAAAATATTATAACTAAATTCCGGTGGGGTAAAGTGGAGATGTGCAAAAATGGGTCTTATAATAGAGCAGGGTCTTAATAATTCATAATAAATAGTTCATGAAGCCTGGAGAGTACAGGACATCTTCTGACGGAATTAATTACTTAATTTTTTAATATATTTTATATTCCTTAATATATCTAAATAATTATTTATGTGCTTAAACGTTAATTTAGACAAGAATAATTAGGTTCATTAATTATGTAATTTTATTTTTATAAATTATTGTTTCTTTATAAATTATTGTTTCACCGAGAAACTTATATAATATTTACTAAATTATTTTAGGTTTTTTTAATAAAGCATTTATTTTTGACTAATAATTTTTATTAAATTTTATGTGATACTATAATATTGTTTTTATTTGTCGATTTAATTAACATAATATATCTTTTTAATTTGTCAATCATTTTAAAAAGCCCTTAAAATTTATTTTCACCGAGCAACTCAACTTTTTCATTCAATCATTTTGTGGATTTGTTAATTACATGATTATTCAATTTTATATTAAATAAATTTTAATTTGCTGTGGCTTCTCATTGGTGCATTTAGTTTTACTTCGAACTATTAATAGTCTATTAATATTATTATTTTACTAATTTATAATAAAATCGATCACTAAGTAATTTAGAATTATTTATCAACATATCAATTTTTATAAATTAATTTAGTGTATTATCGTAATATTCATTATTTAAATTAAATTCACCCAATTAAAGTTTTATTCTGCATTTTGCCCAATCATAGACAAAAGGTGTAAAAAATGATGAAGTGAATTAATTATAATTTTTCTAATGAAAACTGGTATATCATAAATATAGAACGTCTTGTATTAAATTCTATTAATATTTATTAAATAAATTTTTAGTCTTTGAAGTAACTAAGATTAGCTTAATTTATTAATATTATATATAATAATTTATTGTAAATTAATATTAAATATTTCTTAAGAATTTGAGAAATTTTATATTTATTTTTTCCAAAATTTTTACACAAGGAATTTTTATTTGATTTTTATTTCAGATATATATTAAATGATGGAATTTAAAAATGTTAATGGTATTTAAATTTCATGAATTTTAATTTGAAAATTTATTACGCATCTAATGTGATTTAAATTGTAGTGTATTTTTCCCAATCAACTGTGGATAATGAAACGTCTGAAAATATGGTTTTTAATTATCTATTATTATAATTTGTTAATAATATATTAATTTGACAAATTTTCAATTATCATTCTACCTTTGGATAGACTGTTATTATATAGATCTTAAAGATAATTCAATTTTATATAATTATTTTTTAATGTTTAGTTTGAGATATGATTTTTTAAAAATTATGATTTTTATTAAAAATCATGAAATAGAGTATTAATGCGAAAAAGAAGAAAATTTATTTTTTTAGTAATAATAAGTAATTAATAATTAATTATAATTCAATTTGGATATCTTATTTGATGTTATAAATTTGTTAACTATTTCGGCATTTTAATTTTTGATTTAATAAGAAAGGCGAATTCTTTTTAACCGGAGTCTCAAAAGACAAGAAGGTGCAGAAAAAGCGGCTGTTGATTAAGCCAAAGTGTTAAAAGGAAGAAAAATAATAGTTCATAATTAATGGCATCCTTCGTCATATATGTATTACTTAAATGCTATTAAAATTATATTTAAACTATTTTAATTAAAAAGAATATCTTTTTTCTATGTCCATCTTGATTTTTAAAAGATTGACATCTTTTCATTATTAGTAATATTTATTTCCTTTATATAAATATTTCAGCACAAACAAATATTTATTTTTTAGAATTTTTCGGAAACTATTTAAATTTACCAATCCGATTGGAATTTCATTAAATAATAATTTTTTAATTTGGTATTCTTATTTCTATTCATTCTTTATTAATTGCATTTATCCTATATAATATAATTCAATTTGCCATAATATCAAAAAATTTATTCTGTAAAATCTCTTCTATAATTCATTAATATCCGAAATTATAGAAGGTTATATATTTAAAAATAATTATTATCAATCTTAATTTTTACTTCCAATGCCTTTGTTGGGGATTATTTTTGTGGGGTCACCCAGATCCGGCAAAGAAGGGTTAAGAGCGGGAACAATTTTAGTAAGATGTCAATTGTAGTTTCATTTATATTTTATAGTGTTAAGACTGATCGTTTTCTGGCTTAGGCACTCTAGGCTTTATAAATGTTTTAGTACGAGTAGGTGCAAATGCGTTTTCTGGATACTTAATTAGAATGTTTTTTATTATTTGATTATTAGGTAATTATTTTTGATTATTAAGTTTTATAATAAAATTTCATACCTCAACCGTAATTATATAATTCATATATAGCAAAATATCTTTTGGTTGATTCTTTGAATTATTATTTTTTTAAGGTATAGAAATATTCGCAATCTTCGTCAGATTTTCGGATTTTCGGATGTACCACGGCATTTCTTTGGTCACATAAGATCGGACACGAATTGAATGCACTTGTTTATAGTTCCAATATTTCATTTTTGTTACATAAGTTGTAAGATATTGCAGTTAATAAATTATATACATATTTTATTGATTTATGAATACTATAATATTGTAATTTGATAACTTTTCATCTTTTATTTATATTTTAACCAAAGATATCTTTTATTTAGAATTAATATCTTACTTTTGTTAATTTGATAGTGTTTTTAATCAATAAATTCATTAGTATTATTTATGATAAATATATTGTCTTGCAATCTTTTTAATTCTTTCGATATTCAGGTTCATAGAACATTTGATCAAAAATTTTGCAACCAGAAGTCCATATATTCATAACTTTTCTTCACATACTCTAAAAATACATTCCACAAAAATTAAATAAATTTAAATTTAAATTTTATTTTTATTTATTAAATAATAACTTGCAAAAAATATTTTCTGAACCATGAGCCCTTCTAGCCTTTTTTTATTGGCACAAATATTGTACAAACTCATCTGATACGAATTATTAAAATGAAAATATCTTTTTTTTATATATTAGGCTATCCTTTTATATATTTTTTTATAATTTTTTAAAAATATTGGTATTTTGTAAATTTTACTCCTATTGTAAAAATCACTTTTTGATTAAATTACAAATTAAATGCAAAATATGTATATTCAATTTTCTCCTCAAGATATTTTTATTTTCAAAAAATAATTAAATTTTTAGAATATAATGCTTTTTGAAATTATAATCTATATATTGATTATTTTCATTTTTTTATTTTAATGTTCTTTTTTATAAGCATAACATTGTTGATTCAATAATTAATGTTAATTATATAATTATGTTTTTCTATTAAGTAAATATTTACAATCTGCTTCATAATTAATTGAATTTAATTTTTACTGTTTTTTTTTAATATTTTCTCGATTATTTCTTTTTTATTAGCATTTTATTTTTAATCTTGTTTTTTCTTTTTATCAATAAATTCTCGCAATACTTAAATTTTTAAAAAATAAATTTCTAAAATTCAGTTCTTAATGTTAAATCGTTAATTTTTAGATTATTTCTAATCTAATGGCAGTGTTAGGAATTCGAAAATCCCCAGATGGCTTATAAAGCTGTTTTACAATGATGTATAAAACATGCAAATCTACATGGTTTAAAAAATTTCTGTTTTTATTTTTGAAAAATTTAAATACACCAGAAAAATTAAATAATGAAGAAAAGAGCGAATAGCAATTTATCTTCTTCCTTAATCATTGTCAACTGTATTATTACTATTAAATAAATAAAATTTTATCATCCATTTTATAAATAAAATTATTTTGTGTAATCTTAATTTATTACTTTTAATGCATTAATTAAAATGGACTGTATTATTACCATTAATAAATAAAATTTCATCATCCATTTTATAAATAAAATTATTTTGTGTAATCATGATTTATTACTTTTAATGCATTAATTAAAATAGAAAATTTTTTAATATGATAAATGAAATCATAATAAGGTATTTATTGGTTATGAATATTAGATATTTGGCCACCAGCTATATCAAATGTCCAAAGAAATATCAATAATTTATAATATCAGTTTTACATAAAATTATTGTGTATTTAGTTGATTAAGTTCGCTTATTGAATCCTAGATTTTATTTATAATATATATTTTTCATTTAAATTCTTTTTCTTATTTATCTTAGGAAGGATATTATTCAATATCGCGTAACGGCTCGAATAAAATGTATGATATATCCAAAAATTTTAGTAAAATTTTTAAAAGCATTAACATTTATAGTTTCATGTACAGCCTTCATATTTTGTATGAAATTCAAAATTTTTGCTTAATTTTTTCTTTGAAAAATATAATGGTTAAAGTTATATATTTTTTAATGACATTATATAATCTATAAATTAGTTTTAGAATTTTTATTAATGTTATTTACATATGTTTAATGTCTTTATATTATTGCACATTATAACAATCTATATAATTGTAATTTTATTTTTTCATTAGCTTTTTAAAAAATCTGCCACCACGAATTGAAGCTCGTATTGGTAGGGTGATTGAAGTCCAACTGATATTTGACAAGCATCCTTCCAGTATGGGTTTCCAACATTCGGCATAAGTGTTTTTATTATTTTAATAAATCCATATCTATTAAATTTGTAAAATTTATTTTTTAGACCACAATTGAGCTAAATTAAAAATAATTTAATAATTTTATAATTTTAAAATATCTAATTAACTTTTATTTTTATTTTTGGCATACTTTTAAATAACTTTGTATTTTTAATATCTTATCAAAGTCGAATTTTTAAATATTTTATTATAATTTATTTATATAATTAATTTATTATAAATAGAATCAAAATCAATTTTGATTCAAGCCAATAATTCAACTTATACAAGCCAATATATCAACTAAATATGTCTTGGATATTAACTGCATAAACGTATTTAGGATTTTTTTTATTGATATCTGTTATATTTTTTTATATCATATCAATATTTGTCAATATAAGGAATATTTTGTCCTTTTTCCTGACTTCTCAATAATTTTTTATTTATTATTTTTGTATAAATAAAAATTTTAATATTATTTATAAATTAAATCATAAATTAGAAAAACCTTGTAAAAATTAATCTGCAATTCTGATTTAAAAAGTATCTTTTATATATCTATAAGAAAATGCAATTAAATTGAAATTCCTATATCATATTAATTTATTTTTATTATTTTTGTATATTTTAAAGTGATTAAATATTTATTTTTTCTTTTATTTTATAATTATCTACTTTATTTATCGATTATTTAATTATTTATTTATAATTGATGGTAATTTGATCGAAATTTCCAAAAAATAATATATATCTTAAATAAAAAGGCATATTAATTATATTAATAATTTATTATCTCAAAGATAAATGATATTTATTTTTACAAAAAAAATATTTTGAAAAGATAAATTCACCTTTTCATTTTTATAAATTTTGTGCCAATACCTTGCTGTTCAAACCAGCTCAAAGCCTTCTTCATCATCTTATAAGATAAATTTTTTTTAACAATTTTTAAATTTTAATTATACAATGAAGCAGCTTAAAATAATACAAAGTGTTTGATCATTGCGTTTTTAAATTATAATGTAAAAATAAATTTTTATTTTACTAATAATTAATATTAACTAGGATATAAATTTATCATATGATATAAATTATTTAGCACTATTTTCAATTAATATAAATAATTTATAAATTTACTGTGTAAAAATATAGGAAATAAATATATAATTTTTAACCTATTTCTTTAATTAAAACTTTGTGATCAATATGGATGAATTCAAGAATTGATTCCGTAATCTCAATCTCCCCATTGTATCACCTTTTTTAATATTTGTACTTATACATTATCCGAATGGCATCCTGATAGGACCGTGTATGGCGGTTAAGTATATGGCGAATCCCTCCCGCTAATTAATTTTATCGGCATCGCTTGCCGAGAATTATTTAACACCCAGAACGGCAAAAGATCAAATTCCCTTTGATCTTTTACAGCTCTATATCAGGTCGGTATACAGTACTATTGCGTCAAATGTTTTTTCTTTAATTTATTATACAAAATTAAAATTAATTAATGCTAAATAAAAAATAATTAAGATAATACTCATCCGCTTAGCTAATAATGATTTGTGATTAAATTATATTTTAGTAGAAAATATTATTGATCTAAACCGAATAAAAATTATTATACAAATTTATTTTTAATTTATTTTGGCTTAAATATGTTTTAGTTCCTAGAAAATCAGGTTCTAGTTATCTGTTTGAACTAAAAAATATTCGAATTTTAATTTAAAATATTTAACTTAATTTATCCATTTAAAACAAATTACAATAATTATTTATTTAACTTATTAATTGATCTTAAAATTTCAATATTTTATAATTTTACATTTGATAAATTATTCAATATGATTATCAAGCTTTTTAAAAAACATTACAACTTTAATTTCTTATATTTATATTTATATTTAATTATGAATTTATTCAGTAAAAAGTATATAAATTTAGTGTTTATTTTTTATTTAATCTCATATATTAATATAAATTTTTATTTTTTAGAAATGTTCGCACAATAACTTTTTCCTCTTTTTATATATTTTAATATAACATATATAATATAGCATATATAATATAGCATATATAATATTATTTTAATATAATAGGTATAGATAAAAAATTATTATTTTAAAAATATATTACAATCTTTTTGAAGTTGACTGCCTCTGCGATGTTTCATCCCAGGTTACCTCTTTAAAATTTTTTTTATTGTTTTTAACTGTGTCTATAATATTTTATTTCATTTTTAACTATAACTAATTAATGCTTTTTTGCTTATTTATTGAATCTTCTATAATGCAATTAATAAAAATTCGATAAAATTTTCAGATAACAAAATTTTGAAAATTAAATATATCGAATTTCATAAATTAATTTTTCAAAATAATCTAAAAATGACATTAATCAAATAATAATCATTAAAAATATTAATGCCTATGTAAACTAGGTTATTTAATTTTTCTTTTTTAGTAAAATATTGATAATAATTACTAAATTTAATTGAAATATTTTTTCTATTAATTTTTATTCTATCTCGACTGGAATAAGTTCAGGAATTACACCGAAGATTAAAAAAATGTAAAAAATTAATTAATATTTTAATTATTATAAATTTTTAATCATTTATAAATGAGTTGAACAAATATTTTAAAAGATTTTTACTTTTTATAATTTTTATAAGCAGCATATTTAATTTTAGGTGTTTATGAATTATATTTATTTATATAAAATTAATTAAAAAAAATACTTTAATTTTTTTTATTTTTGTATCACGTTGTATATTATTTACAAACGATCACGTTCTGCGATGACGTATTCCCAATCCATACCCTTTAGTTTATGAAATAGCACAATAAGCAAAAAGAATAAATATGAATCAATATACCGGTATTTTGTGCGTTTATATTATCTTCATCGATGATTGGTAAAAAAATCTTCGATGAAAAAATAATATAATAAAAATAATAATATTTATAAAAATAGAATTTTTACATTTTAAATATTATTCCTTTTCAAAGATAATTCAATAATATATATTTAATTAGCTTATAAAAGATTATATAATGGTATTAAATTGCATTTCTAATTCCTTAATATAGTAATTCATATAGGAGAATATGTAGATTAAAACTTCATACTCCAATGTGTAGACTAAAGTTAAACAAATAGTTGTGAATTTTTATATATGATTTTAAAAAATATTTCATGAATAATTTGGATAAAAATAATTTATTTTTATATGCCTAACATTATTTTAAAATTTGATTGCCGAATCATGTGGATTTTTGTTGTCTATATTACTTTTGTATTTGATATATTCATATTACTCAATTCGTATCTTAGTCTACTAATTCTTCTTCTATAATGAGGAAAAATAAAAAAAGGGAAGTCTTTTCTTTTATACCAAATTTTTATTATACAAATTAAAACATGTAATTTTATTTAAAAAACATTAATTTTATTTAAAAAAACGGTGTTGAACAGTGTGCAGTATTTCATGCATGAAAACATAATGCTAATAAATTTTTAAAAAATATATAAAAATTAATTATTTTCATAATTTTATTTTCTTAGATTTTATAGCATATTTGATTATAATTTATCAACATATTTTCATGAAACTTGGGGATAAAGAACCCTTTGTGATTGAAATTGGCATTTTTATTTTTATTTATAATTTCTTATATAAATAATATGATATTTTTCACTTCTTAAAAGTAGTTTTAAAATTTTTTTGTAAATGCATAAATAAAATTAATATTAATTTAAATCCTTTTATTAATTATTTTTAAAATTAATAATATTTTAAATTATTTAAAAATTAAAATTTAAATGTTAATTTGAATTTTTATGAAGATTTCAGATTTTAGAACAATTATTGTCATTTTTTGTCTTCTTGCAGTTACAATTATGTTTCGAATATAAATTATTTATTTCTTAATTAATCATAATAAATAAATTTACTTCGTCAAAAATTGAACTTTAAAAACTCTAAAATTATGATCCCTTCATAAATTAATTAAATTAATCAAATGCAATGAAAAAGAACAAATTTATTTCTTGAAAATGTCGAAAAATTAAAAAAAATTATGCTAATTTGATATTTGTTGAATTTCTTTACTAAATAATTTTAAATAAAAATAATTCATTAATTATTTTTCACCAATTTTTAAATCATGTTTATAGATTTTGGTTAAATAAGTATGCTTAACTGATATTTTAAAGTATAATATAAATTTAATTAAAGAATTTTTTAATTTTATATATTAAAATTATATATTAACACATATATTAGCTATATTCTTTTATTCTTGACCTATGAAGACGGCTGCTTTAATTTGCATTACTTTTTGATGTTTTTTTATTAGTGTCAATATATCAAGTATAATATTATTTTTGTATAAAATGTTATTAAATTTTTAAAGACTATTTTTAACAAATCTTTATTTCAATAAATTTACAATATTTATTAATTGCTCTAGTGATTTTCTTAATTCTAGAGTCAAATTTTTAAATAATTATTTCTATTTAATTTTTTAACTGGTAATTTTTTAAATATAATTAGTCCATTTATATTATTATCTATTTATTTTTGGAATTATTTAACCAATTTTGTATTTAATTATATTATTTTTTACTAAATATTTTTACTAAATAAGTATTTTTTTACTAAATAAGTATTTATAATATTGATTTTTAAAATTTAATAATTAAAATTAAAGAACCAAATTATCAACAATTTCCAAAAAATATATATTTAAAATCATGATTTTAAATTAACATGTTGTACATACTTATCAAGCATAAATGTAGTTTTAAACATTTAATATAATTTAAGATATTTATTATATATACAATATAAATAAATAAACATGATTATTTTATTTATTTTTAAAAGTTTAAGCATTTGATGTTTAACCCATGGTGATATTTAGATTTTTTCATAAAGAATTTTCTATATTACTATATACAATTAATTATTTAATTATTTTAATTATTATATATTTAATTATGTTTCATTTATTTCTAAATAATATGAAAAACAAATAACTGAATAAACATTTATACTTATCCATTTATCACAACAAATAAATAATCACATTGATTTTAAAAAATTAGAAATATGGAATTCGAGAAATTTCATTTTTCATTCTCAAGTTTTGTATTGCATGAAGAAACATGTTCTTCAGATCTTTTCTGTATTTTATATTGACATCAAAAATTTTTGAATATCATACATAATTGGTTTATTAACAGTAATTACCGTTGTTATAATTAATATAAATATATCTAAATATGCTCAATAAAAAAAATAATTATTTAATTATTTTGGTTTTTTATGCACAGCATTATTTTATTGAACAATATTATTTTTTTTCAAAAATTAACAAAAGAAATAAAAAGAAAGTCTTTTTTGATTTTGCTTTTCGATTTTTTTTCCATTTATTTCGATTTTAGCCATTTAAAGGAGCATGTGAAATTAAATTTCTAGATATAATGATATTATTATTGTCTTGACATTCAAAATTAAACAATAAATAAAATTGTCGATTCATCGATTTGGACTACCTTACCCATGCCCCCCAATTATATTAAATCTTTTTATATTAAATAATTAAATGTTAGCTTGAAATTTTATTTTTAATAAATAAATCTTACTAATTCCTATTTTAAGGAACTTTTAATAACATTAACTAAATATGCTTTTTATCCTGTTTTCTAATACAATGATCATTTTATAAAATTAGACTATATTTTTGAAACTAAAATAGATTGAATATTATTTTTAATATTTTTAATTTGATATTATTTTTATATTATAGTTTTATAATTATTCATCAAAGAAAATTATTCTAAAGATCTCCAGACCTTTATCTTAAACCAAAATTTTATTGTTTAAAAGATTCAATAAACTTTTTTATATTTATTAATATCTTTGTGATCGTTTTGCTTCTATAATAATGTTTTAAAATTATCTGTATCTATTTCTTTATAATATTGGTTGCTAGTTTACTTCTTAATAATTGTTCTGATCATATCTGGTTAATAAGTTTATTAATGCCTGTCAGACATCCTTCCACTAGCAGATTTATCTGTAAGAAATCTAATACTTCAATTGTAATTTAATTGTTATTAAAATTATTTTAATTTAGAATTTTAAAAGATTGAAATTTTTAATTCCTTATGTATTTTTAAATTATTTTAATTTTTTCATCATCTAATTAATTATGTTTTTTAAATTTATTAACATTTAACTCAATACTAATTTCGGAACTCACTCTGCTTTTTAAATCAAATTATTAATTGCTTTTTAATTTTTATATTATTTAAGATTTTAATATTTTTTTAATAAAAAATCTATCTTTTCTTTTTATTCATGTTGATTTAGTTTATTATTTAATATGTATTAATTTGCCATTTAGTTATAAGTAATTAAGTAATTTTAATAAGCTTTTTAACATAAATGATTTAGAATAAATATTATAAACATCTATCGATTTTTTTAATAAATATTAACATTTTTATATATTAATTTCATTAAAAAGCATAATTTTTTAATGCTACATACAATTAGAATTTTTATTTTATTTTTATTTGTATTCTTAATCATAATTATATAAAATTATTTTATTTTCATAATATGATATATAATTATTTTAATAAAAAATTTTAATTTTTCTAATTAAACTAGGTTTTCTAAAAATATTTTTTTAATTTTTAACTTAATATATTTTTTGATTTTGCTTGAGTTTTGGTATTTAATATTTATAATATTAATATTATAAAATAAATCAATAAAAATAATTTTATACTAAGAAAATTAATATTTTTTATTTAAAAATAGAATCAACTTATTTTAAGACCGATATTTTCATTTTTTGAATATTGTTGAAATTTTTTTGGTTCGTTTTGATTTAGCTAATATTTTTTTCGATCTTTTTTCCTCTTATCCTTCAATTAAATTTTTTATTCAGTTATATATTAGTCTCTTAATAGAATTATTCATTTAATAATTAAATCTATTATGCAATATTATAATCTATAATTTTATAATTTGTTTATTCGAATTTATTTAAAAAATGCTTCAATTTAATATAATTTCCCTAAATGAACGTTGTGGAAACTGGAGCATTTTAATTTTTAAATATTTATCGTATGAACAAAATTTTTTCTTATATCAACGCGCGGCGAAGAAAATGCTCAGTCTTCATCATATGTGCTCATGGTTTCATCATATATATTAATAAATAAAACATTTTTATATTATAATTTTTAGATAACCAATTTTTATTTAAATTGACTTAATTCGGATAAATTTATTATATAAAATTAACATTATTAAATTTATTTGTTCCAAGATATTTAAATAATTATAATTAAGTAATGGATTATGGCAACAATGAAGTTGTAGTTTGGAAATATAATTATTTATTTCATCATTTTCTTTTTTATTTTTTGATAGAATTCATTGTTCCTTTTATTATTCCGTTTTTTTTTGTTTTTTTTTTCAAAAATAGTTTTTTATTTAATTTGTTAGAATTTTTTAGAATTTAAAATTTGAAGAATTTTTGGTTAAAGAATGA
>LDKF01000753.1:8125-25804 GCA_001026735.1 Rotylenchulus reniformis | reverse complement strand
ATTTTCTTTTTTATTTTTTGATAGAATTCATTGTTCCTTTTATTATTCCGTTTTTTTTTGTTTTTTTTTTCAAAAATAGTTTTTTATTTAATTTGTTAGAATTTTTTAGAATTTAAAATTTGAAGAATTTTTGGTTAAAGAATGAGAGGTTATTGGTTCGTAATTTGATAATTCGATCAATGATATTTTAGATAAATCGCGGTTTGGAATTTTTTGATTTTATGAGCAATTTTTTTGGATTATATGGGAATTTTTCTCGCAAATTTTTTAAGTATTTTATTTTCAAAATTAAGTTAAATATAAATTGAATATGGAATTAAAATTTTTTATTAGTATTTATGGTATTTTGATTTTAGAATTTTAAGATATTTTATAAGTTATAAGATGGGATTTTATAATGTAGTCTTAAAAACATTTGCTTCCATTCGACACACCGGACTACTATCTTAATCAGACCAATTGGCAAGGTACTTGGGTCTGCTGAAGTTCAATATCTGAACCCATATATACATCAACGCATATGGCACATAAAGCTAAATGAAGACATTTATCTTGTAAACATTTACTTTTCTATTCATAAAGAATAAGATATTAAACATTATTAAATAAACTATTTGATATGTTTTGACATAAAAAATTGTAATTTTCTTTTATAAATCTTTTTATAAAAATTTTCTTAATAAAATATTTTTATCCATTATTTGAATTAATGATTTAAATAATGAAATTTATTCACATTTTTTAGGTTTATTAAACATTTGAATATTTCATCATTTCTGATTAATGCACGATTTTTTACTGTTAAACTACGTTCCTTTTGATAAAAATTTCTTATGCATATTTTATATTTTTAAAAGCTCTTTTTGTTTTGAATATTAATTATTTTAAAAATATAATTATATCTAATTTAGCTTTTTGAATGAATTTTCTCTTTTTTAAATTACCTTTAATAAGTATCCATAAATAAAATATATTAATAATTATAATGTTATTATCTTATTTTTAAATAAGAATCATTTCTTTTTATTTATTTTTAAAATTAGTTTAACTTTTTCCTGGCAGTGACTGAAGATGGACTCTCAGTTGTCTAAGGTCTCCTGTGATTTTCAACTTACACAGGCATGGCTTATTTTAAACTTTATATCTAGGCTTGCTTATAATATATTTGCACTTGCTTATAATTTTAATTACACACTTTTTACTTATATACTATCAACTTAAATTAATTTTTAAATATATTGAATAAATATTATTATTTACAATATATTTTTTTTAATTTTCATTTTTACAGTATTTTTTTATTAAGTCTAATAGAAAAAATAAGAAAAAAATTAAGTATTCTATATATTTAGTTTGATTTTATTAAATAATTTTATTATATTATTTAAAATGTTTAAATGAGTAAAAATTTAGTAAAATAAAAAAATATTTAATAATTAAATATGATTTAATTTTCATTTACTAATTTGTTAGTTATCAAAATATTTGTTCATTTATTTTGTTGCTCAAATATGAGCGGAGTCTTATCCAAATCAGTGACTTTATTTTGACCTAGATTATTGTTGAAAAAATATTATTATTATTTATTTCAAAAATTTGTTTCTGAACAAAAACTGGACTCGTTCTGTTTAAACTTTTTATCAGTTGAGGCACTTGACAACATGGTTTATCACTTATCGTATTGATTTTTATTTCTAATTTAATAATAATTCATTGAATACGTTTGATTTAGGTTAAAGCTTTTGATTTTAATGTAATTATTTATCTATGATAATATCATTGCATTCGATTAATAATACTTTAGAATTTTTCATAATTTATTATTAAAACATAATTTATGTTGCATACAGAGTGGCAGTCAAATCAAAAGCATTAGCTTCTCAGTTACTGAACTTTCAGTACATATATCTTTAAAACACATTAAAATTAATTAAATTATTTACTTAAATTATTATTTTATAGTTGTAGAATAAATCATCAAAAATTTAAATTAGCTTTTGGAATGCGGATAAAGCTTTCTTATAAAATATCATTTTTGTTTTTATTTTTAATAAATTTTATTATTTTGAATTTAATTAATTTTATATTGACGTCAATAGATATTAGTAATTCATCAAGATTATTATCTCGGAAATTCATAAACAATATATGTTTTTTTGGGCTGATTAATCAATATTATTTATGGCATATTCTAAATTTATATTTAGAAAAATATTGAGTAATTTAAAACAAAGTTTGATCTTAATATTTACTTTTTTCATAATTTAAATTTTAAAAATCATATTCACACCGTTATCCGTTTTTATCTTTTTATACTTTCGAATTAAGTTTATAGATTGTTGTTAATATAAATAAACCGTTATAATCAAGATTTTTATTTTTTATTTTAAAGTTTTTAATCACTTAAGTAAGGTATTATTGATATATTATTCATTTTGATTGCTGAGCCTTTATTTTTTAGATAATTCTTTAATAATGTTTATTTAATAATTATAATTTACTTAGGGTGGAAACTAAGTTTTGAGGGACTTTAATTTTCCGAAGAAAAATATTTTTTAAAAATCAAATATAACCCAATCAAACCTAGAATATCGGGTATATAAATTCCGGGGGACTTATAAGGAAAAAGAATCATGAGGTCATTTTTGACTTTCAAAATGGAGTAAGTTTTCTCGACAATTAAATGGGCTAAAAAACAATTAAAGTGGCAATCAAATAGAGTATAATATTACTAATAATTTGAGTAAAAATGAGCTTCCAATTAAATCTATTTAAATTTTTTCTGGTGGAACTTTTTGAAACAATGATTTTGAGCCAACCCTCCAAAAAAGCCTTCCTTAGTAAAAATAAAAAAAAAAGTTAAGAGAATTGAATTTTTGAAGAATTCTACTTAATAATGCAACACAGTATTGAATGATTTATTCATTTGAAAAAGTCTCAACGGCGAAATTCTCATTTTGACCCCTGAAAATGGCCTAAATTTTGAGGGTTCTTGGCGACCTCATTTACCTTTTATTGAACTTTTTAAAATTTTCTTTTTTGGTACCTTAAAATTGGGCTCTTTGGGCTATTATTTAGTGCAAATTTGTGATTTCCAAGAGGGCGGGATACTTCAACTAGAGATCCTAGAAAAAATATGGTCGGTTGCGAATTTTGAGTATATTTAAACAAAAAAATCATAACTTTTTTAAATAGTGAATTTAAATTTATATAATTAGCTTATATGAAAGAGGACATTTTTACTTTTATTTTTAAAAAAGAACAAGATGTTTGGTAACGAAATTGCAGAGATATGATTTTTTGAAATATCAAATTTGAGGACCCTCAAAACTTATTAGTTTCCAACCTAAGTAGCTCTGTCATATATTATATTTTTATATTTTAAAGTTAAAATTTAAAAAAAAATTAAATGAAGAGTCTAATAAATGATATAAAAAATTAACTTCATATGAATGTGTTGTTGAATAAATGTTTGTAAAATGACAATATAATTAACCTAATTAATAGCACTACAATCGAGCGCTTAAATAAAATTATATCCCAAATTATTTTATTATATTTAATCTAATATTAGAAAAATAATCAAATTTTGTTCTAAGTATTTATTAGAATTTATCCTCAGTATTTATTAATATTTTTACAATTCTTTGGACAAAAAATACATCAGCTTAATCAATATATAATACAATAATATAATTGTTCTTGAATTTCAGATTTAAATTAAATCTATTATATTTTCTTCCTCGTCCAGTGATGGACCTAGAGGCAGATCGGGGTCTCCTAGCCTTAAAAATCAAATTAATAAAAATAAAAATTTAGCAATGTTAGTAATATTCACCAACTATTTTCTCTATAAATGAATGAGTGAATATTTTATATAATATTATTAAAAAATAATATATTTATTTTAAATTAATTGATTGTTTAAATAAAAAAATATAGATATTTTTATAAAAAATAAATATAAAATTTTTTTTAGAAAAGATCGGCCAAAAATTAACTATCATGGTACTTTATAATTTAAAAAAAACCAATTAAATAATAAAAAAATAGTAGAATATTTTCTCTAAATTGCAAAAATAATATAAAATAGCTTTTGATATTTCTATTATATCAATAAGAAAATTATTTCAATAAGAAAAATTATTAATAATATAAAATTAATATAAAATTAAATTTTATAAATCAAGAATGAAATTTATAATAAATTTTATAATAATATTAAAAATAAATCGGAATTATTTAAGAAAAAGATAATTAATTTTTCAAATCTATAGGATAACGATGTTCCTTGATCGGAATTTAGAAATCTTCCGTCTGTTTCAAAATGCTCCGTATTATAAAATTTAATAATTTTTGATTTTTTTTAATTTTTTAAAAAAAAAATAAATAATTTTTGACTTTTTAATTTTCTAAAATACTAAGTTCATTTTTTATCTTAATATTTTTAAACCATGGGGGAAAGATTTATTGGATGGAATTTTGTAAGCCACTGCATTGTTGGATTCAACAATGATTTTTTGATTTTTATTGATTTTATTAATTTTCCAGATATATATTCAATGGAAATATAGCGCATCTTTTTTAAATTCAAATCATTCAGATAAAAATATAGAAAAGATCCTTTAATTTGATTGTAAACTATAAATAATAAGTAAAATTCGAAAGTTAAATAAATTACCGTATTTCTTTTCGAAATAGCAAATATTATCCCTGTTCATCGCATAGATTTTGCATCAAATGCAGCTGAATACTAATTCTAATGATATATATTTTTCATTTTTCAATTAAGTATTTGCTGAATGCATCCACTATTTTAACACGTATTTTTGCCACCAATTTTATATATAATTAATAGTGTAAGTTGTCTTATTACTTATTTTTAATACTTTTTATCCACATTATTATTTACCTTTTAAATAAATAGTAAAAAATGGTGCAATAATTTAATTTGCTTTAATATTTATTCAGTTAGTTTTATTATAAAAATCTTTAAAGGAATCCTAATAAATTTCAAAAAATAAAAATTATTTTTTGAATTACTTTGGTTCCTTTAATTTAATTTTTTAAATAAATTTATTTTTAGTCTCAAATATTTGAAAGCCACATTCGTTGTTTGGGAACAAGTAATTAATTCGCTTTCCGCAAAATTTTTTAGCAGGATTTGACTGTTTTCTTTGTTTAAAATTTTTGCATCTAATTTTATAATATTTATTGCTTTAAATTTTCTATTTTTTGAAAAAATAAATTTATTGTTGCTTAAAATATTCAAGTTTTCATTAAAATTTATGATTTGCTTTATAAAGAATTTTTCTTGGAATAAAATATTTGTAATTAATAGTAAATATTTTATTTACCTTCTAACAATTATTATTACTTATTATTTTTCACAGAAAGATTTTTTATAAACAATCTGGATAAATCATTTATTATGGTATTAATTGTTTTTCAATATAGGTTGCTATAAATTATTGACAAAGAACTAACATATTTATCACTTAGCATTCGACATTGAATGAAATATTTGCACATATTCCCGTCATGCAAAATAATATTTTGGTTAGTAACTCATATTTATATATTAATTATGGAATTTATTTGTATTTAATTGGTTTTTATATTTTGTAAAAAAAACTTTTTTTATTATTTGATATAGATTATTTTATATTATCCTGATTTTTTGTTATTGTTATATTTGATTCTAAAAGTTGAATTTTTTCATTTTTTAATATTTTCAATAGATTTATTTTTACTTATTTATGTGCCATAAATTGCCATAAATTCTTTCAATTTTTTATTATTTAATAATTGTTTTTGAATTGAAAAATTTTTTGCCCATACATCCATTACAATCTTATTGTTGAGTGCTGCTGTTTGCTACAACCAGCAGTACTTATAACTTTTGGTTATTTCTGTTGTATTTTTTATTGTATTTTGATTATTGGCTTTTATTTATTAATTCTCTTTCTTAATTGTCTTTCGTTTACTTATATCTTTTAAAATGATGATTTGATCAATTTTTATCTTTGTTTTGTTAAATTTTTTGCTATTATATGATTTTTAAATTGAATATTTATACAGTAAAATTTTTGTCAATTTTTTCGTCTTTTTAATTTTACAGACATTTGAATAGTTTTTTTTAATTTGTAGGTACATATTTGTTTTTCCATATAATATATTTCATCATTTTTTAAATTAAGATTTTTATTGTTTCATTCATATATGCAATCAAATTTCTAAGTTCTGATTTTTATTTATATATTTATTTTTTAATGAGACTTTGGCCAAATTATTATTGGATTATAATTTTTTTCATATTCACGGGTCTATTAAATTTTTATTTATTATTGGATTTTTCATATGCACGCGTTTATTTTATTTTTGTCGTTAAAGATTTTAAAATTTACAATTTTGGTATTAAATGCTTAAAATTATTGTTAACAATTTATTTAAAAAAAACTTTTATAGTAATGGTGGGTTTGGTGAGCAAAATGATGACCAATCTCTGTTTGATGAAGGTTCGTCGGTTCATAAATCGATAAAAGGGGATTCGTCGCAGAAAAAATTCTTTTGATGGAATCAAAATGAATGGGCTTTCATTTTGCCCATTAAACATCATGAAAAGTCTTTGTTAGTCAAATTTAGAGTTATATGGAATTGTATGCCAATTTAAAAAACGACTAAATATTTAAAGTAATTGTTCCTTTTAGAGAAAAATCTATAAAATTGATATTAAAACCTAAAAAATGCCTCGATAAAAATTGAATTTTGAAAGTTTAGACATTTTTATGATTTCTTTAATTTCTAACACACTAAACTTTCGCCAAAAGCGTAGCTATGAAAAAAATTGGGAGCGGTGAGGGGGTCGCGGGCGAGCTAAAAAATGAATTTAGTGGAGCAAATTACGTGTTTTGTGATCATTTTTTAAAAGAAATTGGCCAATTTTGTGTTTTATGAAGAAATTAACCTTATGAAAAATTTTGATATAATATTTCGGGATGCTAAAAATAATTCAATCAATTTTTGGAACATGTTTTTATGCATATTTGGCCATAAAATATTCGCCAAAAATTATATTAAAAAATTGTGATAAATATTTTTCTCATTAAAAAGCAGTTTTCTTATTTCATTTTTAACAGACCATTATGCGCATTCATGTTGCAAATATTTGGCACGGTTCCTCTTCTTTGGTCGTGAAATGTTTTCACTAATTATAATATATATTTTTTTGTCTTTATTCCTAAGTTGTCAAAAAAATTATTATTTAGAAAATATTTTTTAAAAAGAAATTAAAGTTATACATAAGAAGTTACTAAAAATTATTTTAATTATAATTTTATTGATAAAATTTAATAATTAAAAAAAAATAAATTAACAACTGGATATTGGCCTTCATTCTTTAGCGCTCTTAAGTTATAAAAATAAACATAAATTTAATTAGAAAAATATAACGCAAAATATGTTTAAATCATTTTTCTTTATAAATTGTCCTTTTAGTAAATAATGTTTATTAATTAGAAAAATATAATTTAAATTAACTGGTCAAAATTTCACATGTTTTTTAAACTAAGGACTTAATAAAATTTTGGACATTTTTTATTAGAATTTATTTATATACAGTTGAAATTTAAAATTATAATTAATTTTTTTCAATGTTTTATTAGTTGATTATTACTTATTTTATTAAATTTAAAAATTTTGGATTCAGCTAAAGGTCCTTCTGTTATCGGCAATTATAAAAATTATAAATATAATTAATTTTTATTTTGAATCAACCTGAATACATTCAATCTTTTATTTCCACACATTGTTTAAATGGTGTTTGCTTTTTAGTTTTCAACCATATTATGATGTGATCGCCGCAAGTTTAAATCTTCGATGTATAGCCATCGAAGTTTGTTTATTTAAATTAAAATAAAATAAATATATAACTAAATAATTTTAAAAAATAAACAGAACATTTAATGTATTTTCTATTTTAATAAGCATCCAATATAATTTTTATTTTTTTCAATTTTTTCTTATTTTTAAAATGAAAAATTTAATATTTTTCCAACAAAAAATTCAATCTAAAATTTTTTCTAAAATTTAGTATTAATTTTTTGTGTTTTGTGCTATTTTAAATTATTTTTTTAAAATAATTTAATTTTGTAGCATTTTTTGTTATAGTTGTCCATCTCTTTTGATGGATGCCTTCCATTCTTTTTACAAAATTTTTATAAATAATTTAATACATACCAATATTTAGGTAATTAGAAAATTTTAAAATATTTTTTCATTTTTTATCCTTTCAAAAAGAATTATTCTAGCTATTCATATTTATAATTTATTTTAAGTTTTTTTAAATGAATTAAATTATAATTTCAACAACATAATATTTATCTAATTTTTTCCTTTTCTTTATTGTTTTATTTTTATGTTTTTATGCCATGAAAAATTTAGCTCTTATTTACTTTCAAAACAGCATTTCGCATATAAACCAATCTTAAACAAATTTTCAAAAATTTATTTTATTAATCATAATTGCTTTTAAGGTAGGCATGTAGTTGACCGTGTAATGAAAGGATTAGTAAAAAATCATCTCATATTTTGGTCAACCGAAGGAAATTCGTATGCCCATGATCCAATGTCAGTCACGACAATTATTTTTGTGTTCCCATGTTCAAATGAATCTACAATATCTAATTTAATTTGTAAATTTTCATTATTCCCTTTGCATGTCTTTGATATCTTTATTTTTTTATTTATTCGGTTTTATAAAAACCTGTTATAGTTTTTTTTATTATTTTTTTATTTTTAATAATTCAGCTTTGTGGGTTTTAAATCAAGGTTTATAATATAAATGTTTATAATATTTATATAGTTTAATAAAATTTATATTTAAAATAAAAAATATATTATTACTTAATGAATAAAAAAATTTCATATCTAATTAATTGAAAAATTAAAGGTTTTTGTTTTCATACTCAATTATTAAAAAAATTAATTAAATTTAATTATATAATTATTTGTAATATTGTTTTGAAAAAAGCATAATAATTATAAATTTATTGGTTAATCAATCAAGATAACCAATACCGAAACTATTAACCAAATTAAAAAATAATCGAAATTGGAAAATTTTCATTATTTGCGTCGCAAAGCGCGATTAAAGCTATTCATCTTTGATACTTATATTTTAATAATGTATTAAGCTTTTTACTTTTATACGAAGTTTTACTATATCAGATCTGTTTTATAAAACTATAATAAAAGAAAAAAAATTAAATAAATAAAAATTATTATAGAACAATAACAAAAAAAAGATAAAAATAAGTTAAAACAATAACAAAAAAAATATAGATTTAAAAATAATACTTAAAGTAATTGGAAATAAAGTATTTAAGCGCAAAATTTTTTATTAGATACATAAAATGTACTTTTAAACCAAATATTAAAAATAAATTAAGATAAGTGCGTTTCTAATAATCCTAAAATTTCCGTGGTATCAGAAGATTGGAAAGTTAATCTAGATAAATATTTTTATAATCATAAGATGGATTTAAGAAAAAAAATATATCTCATGGATTCAAAATAATTAGTGTTTTTTATTTAAATTAAATAATTTATAATAATAATTTACTTACTTTATGTCAAATTATCATATATCATCGCATTTTATATAGTGTAATTTGCACTTTTATTTCTTTTATTTTACAGGTTCATAGAATATTTGATCCAACATTTTGCACTTAGAATATCATTTAATTCACATACATTGATATGAATATTTTCCAATTAAATTCCAATTTTATACCTAAAATCAATAAATATATTTTTAATTTATCAATAATTAGAAAATAGTGAATTAATTTTAATTATTAGCAAAAGTATATTTTGTTTATAGCTATATATAAATATATTTTATATCAAATAAATATTTAAATAAATTTAATTCTAAATTTTAAAAGATAAATTGTAAAAACACTATCTATCTATCAATATAGGGAACATCAAATGATCTAATAAACAAATAATAATAACTCAAAATTAATTTAATGATAAATTTTTCTTCTACCATTATAGATGTTAATTTAGCTATTGCTTTTTCATAAAATTTAATTTAAATTTTTTATCGTATTGGTTGCCCACCACCTGTGTCTTACGAATAGGACACATTGTCGTCGCACAATGGTTTTGTATATGGTATCTGGTACATTTATTGAATATAAATGTTTTAATTTTCTATTTTCATTAATTTTAGAATGTAATTTAAAATTCCTAATTGAAATTAATTTATTTCCTATTCAATTTAAAATATGATTTAATTTTTTAATTTTATCTTTCGGCTCTAGAATATTATTTTTGAATATTGTTTATTTAGATTATTATAAAGTTGGTTTTCTATAAAATTAAAAAATAATAATTTTTTTATTCTTAATTTTATTTTAATTAGCATAATATTTCTTTTCATCATCAATTATATTGAATTTAAATCATTACTTTATTTTTTTAATAACGTAATTCGCGATTAATATTTTTTCTAATTTTTATAGAAATTAAAAAATCAAAAATTATCAGAAAATTCAAATAATTTAGGATGTTTTTAAATGAATGTTTATTTGGATAATAATTAATTTAAAAACTTTTTTTATTATATTCAATTAGAGAAATGACCTGTTTTCATTTATAGTTGAAATGATTTTTTTATTGATAATTATTATTTTTATATTTTTAATGTTTATAGTTTTTCCTAATATTTCTTTTTACTAAATTTTCTTTTTTTATAAATATTTGGTGTATAGTATTTTATGCATGAATATTTCAAAATATTACAATTTTCTGATTAATAAAATATTTAGAAGAATATTAATTGATTAAGTTTTCAAAGGTAATATTTATAAAATATTAATTTTTATAAATAATATGATTAAAATAAATTTATAATTAATTTTATAATGAAATTATAATTAAGATATTATAAATGTTTATTATTTATATATTATTTATAGTAAATTAATAATTTTAATTTTAATCTTTTTTATGTGTCTTATATCCTTAGTAGTAAATATATTATAATTATTAGGTACATTCAATCTTAAGGGAATCATAACGAAACATTCATCTGTTTTCTTGTGAAGAGAAAAATAAAAAATATTTTCAGGATGATTTTATCATATATTATAAAAGATTTACTATATGAAAGTTTTTCGCAGATTTCAAATTAACTAGCTTGCAATTAAAAAACAAATATTTATTATAATTAAAAAATCTCGTTAAATAATTTGATATAATTTTCGATCATTATTTAGAGATTATTTTATTTATATACAGCCCTTCTTAATATATTACAGCATTTATTCATATTAATTCACATTGTTAATAAATCTTTGTATCGATATCAATGTAATTTTATTTAATATTTAGTTGACTGAATATCTAATTAAGCATTTTTATTTTTTAATCATTAATAAAAGTCGCTTAGTTTTTGAATTTAAAAAACTCTAAAATTTGTTACTATTTTATTTTATTTTCATAATTTAAATAAATATTTTTAAATTATTTATTTACACAATAAAAATTTATAATTAAATTTATTGTTTAAGTTGGTGTTTATGAATTTAGAATTTTTTTTATTTTCAGAATTATTAAAAAAAATTAATTATAAGTTAAGATGAAAAATTTTATTTAATTTTTTTATATAAAAAGGTTCTATTTTCTACATGTGATTTTCACATGTGATCTCTATAGGTAAGTTCTTTTCTAATCTATAATTTCTTTGTATAAATTAATAATTAAACACGATTACTCAGTTCTCAATCTAAATTTAGAGAAAAACTGGTATTTTTAATTTTTAATTATTTTAGTTTCTTCGTAAGAATGAGAGCATCATATTCAGTTGCATTTCTGCAAAAAAAATAATTTTAAAATTTGGATTACATTCTTGATTCAATTTAATTCATCGTTAAGGATTGGTTACTAATATTTTTAAAATAAATAATAAATTATTAAAAAAAATTTTAAAGTGTTTAGGTTCATTAACTGCAAATTAGAGAAGCATAAATTAGGATACTCCTTAAAAATATTTCAACTAATTCTTTATCGGTTATTTTTTACATTTTTGTATAATTTTGAGAATATTTATTTTTTCTTTTATCAAATCGGAGCGTTTTTTATTTTGTTTAATTCGCATTATTTTATAAAATTACCAGTTTTTTATTTTCCTTTTATTATAGGGCCTTTTTTTATTCAACTTTGATTAACTTAAATTTGATTATTGATAAATTTTTCTAATTTATTATAAATATATTCTTGAGAAATGAATACATAAATTATGTATATTAATTTTTATATTACAATTAACTCATGTATGTATTCTTTTCTAAAATGGTGCTATTTAAAATTATTGATTACATATAATAAATGTCCATCCTTTTTGATGTAGGCCCTCCATTCTCTTTTTATTATTATTATAGAATAAAAGATTTCATTCCATTTATCTTAAATATTTTTTATTAAAGTTTCATTTTATTGTCTATGGGATTTATTCAATAAAAAAAAATATTTTTTAATTATTTATTTCATCAATTAACTAAATTTATATGAAAAAATTTCATATACCAAATTATTTTATTTATACAAAATATTAATAAATAATTTTGAAAAGATTTTTTTTCTAATAATATGATTTTAAATAATCTGACATGCAAATAGATACTATATAAATAATTATATATCATCTATAATTTTTTATAAATTTATTTTAAATGTCTTTTAGAATTTCTTCTAATAGACCTCAATTAAAATTGGCTGCGTATAATTTTAATTTTTTAGAATTATATTATTCTTTTTCTTTTTTAATATATAGAAAAAGGTGTGAATACATTTTCACAATACAACACTGAAATTAAGTTGGCAGGAAAATATAAATTTTATTATTTTTAGTAATGTAATACATATATTAGTATTTTGGTAGGATAGTGCTCTCGAACCGCAATTTCCGTCAGTAATTATAGATAAATCTTTATAAGACCATGGTACAATAATTTTGCCATTAATATTTATTATTTAAACTAATAAGCTGTAATTTTTATTTCAGATGAAGTTTCTATTTAATTTTTCAATTTTGTTTATAAAATTTTGTTTATATTTATTAAACATTTATTTTATATTAATACATTTGATTATAATCATACTCATGTTCATTTTCGAACAAAATACATACTTAATATATCAGATACATATTTTCATAAATAAAAAAAACAAGATGATTATTTTAATTTTATTATTTTAAATTTTCATTTTAATTGAAATATAAAGTCGTTCATTTTTTTGATTATTTTTTTCTTTTAATAATTAATTATAATAAATTATTAATATTAATTTTAGTCTCTTGTTCAGATTATTTTTGATGATATAATGGAGTGGCAAAATCTTATAAGATTATTGGTTAGTAAAAATCTATATTTAAGGTACATTAAATTTTAAATCATAACGAATTTTATATTATCGACCTGCATTATTTTTATAATACTTATGATTATTTGATCACTTAAAGGTTTGACAAGTTGGATATTTATTTAACTAACAATTTTTCCACGAATATCTTTCTCTTAAATTTTACTTCTTTGAACCCCAAAAATTTTTAACTTTTTTCTGTGCATCCATTAATAGATTAATTGTATTTAATTATTGGAAGTGTAGTTAACATAATTTTTTCATAAATTATTAAATTTTTAATGGCTTGTCATTATTCAATTTATTAAATATTTTCTGTTTTTTATTATATAAATTTTTAATTTGCTAATACCACATAATATTATATTTTGATACATTTATATTTTTTAAGATTATTATAATATATTAACTATAGTCATTTATTTTTGACCAATTTATTATTTTTTATTTATTAGAAATTTTCCAATACAAAGTTTGTTTGACTACTATAAGTAAGTTTAGACTTATAATTTTTTATTATAGTTGATTCTGGTTTCAATCGGTTTTATTTGATAAAAATATTTTTGTAACTCAAAAGTGTTAAAAATTAAATTAACTTATTCATTTTTATCAATCTTGCGCCAAAATCGTATTGGTTGAACCAATTCAGAGCCTTCTTCATCATTTTTTAAAGATAATAAAATTTACTAAATGTTTAAAATATATTTCTGCCTTTTGATGTCCTGCTATATTAAATTATAATAAAAATACATTTTATTTTACTAATTAATTAGTATTAAAAATGATAAGAATTTATCATTTCAAATTACCTAATTAATAGATATTTATGATAATTAAATATTTACTTTCATAATATTTTTCATTTTAAATAATTTTTAACAGGAATTAATTTAAAAATTATTCAAAAAAGATAAATTCTCTGTATATTTTAATGATCTTCTGCCAAAATTTAATTGGCCGAATAAGCTCGGAAGCTCTTAAATAAATTAAATTTTTAAATGTTAAATTATACTTTAAATTTCTTATTCTATTATTTCCTATTAAAATATAAACTTTAAATTTATTATATCTTTGTTAATTTATCTATTTTATTTTTTCTATTATTTATAATTTTTCTTCTATTTTTTATCATCATTCAATATTTTAATGAAAATAATTATACAATGATATTAGGTTCTTTATATCAAATTTTTCTACAATATGTATAATTTTATCACCGATTCTCTTAATGATTATACGATTTTATTGATGAAATAATATTATAATTCAAAAATAAATATTTTTATAAATATTATATATTTTTCATTGCTTTTATCATAACATCCGTTATATAGAGAATTTTAGTTTATTCAGAAATAAATTTTGAAATATTGGAGAGTAATTCGCTGTAGCTTTAATGTAAAATATAAGAAAATATAATTTATATTTAAATAAATACATTATAATCTTATTAAATTATCATCATTTACAAAGATTTTATTTTTTAATTTTAGATAATAAAACTAATTGATTATTTTTTTAATGTTAAAATTAAATTGCTCAATGTAGATCAAAAATAACAGATAAATATTATTATGTAATTTGACAATGAAGTTAATTTTTAATTATTTTAACTATAAAATCCTAAATTGGAATTATTAAAATTTTATTATAATATATTAAAAATTGAAATTTCTTGTTATCAGTGTTTAAATATTTAAATACATTAATTTAATGAACTTTATATAAAAATTAAAATTTTGTAATAATTCAAATTTTTTTATTTTATTTATTGTCTATTAAAGCATAAATTTTGAATTCTTCAAAGTAAGATATTTTATTATTTTAACGTATGGACTTGAGGCATCATGATTTCTTTTACTTGGCTGTTTGGTATATTTATTTCTTATGGTTTTATCTAAATGAACAAATAATCTTTTTTTATTTTTGTTTATTATTCCATTTCAATATTTTCAATTTATATTTTTATTAATAATATAATTTTTATTAATTATATAATTTTATTTTTTAATTTAATCGTTTTTAATTACAAAATTATAGTCATAAAATTAAAAATATTTCAATAAAGACTATAATAATAACCAATCCCCCCATCATTCATTGAATTCGCTCAATGATCACGGTTCTGTTCTATAGGGTAAAGATCGTCTATGTATCTATGTTTAAAATAAGAAGAAGAAAATAATCTAAAATAGTATTTTCTGTAGGATTATCCAGGATTATCTTTAAAAAGGATTAAGATGCAGTTCTAGAACATTGGGTATGTCGATTATTATCTATATATTAGAAGGTTTACCTATTAAAAGGAATTTATGATGAGATGATATTAAGTCAACTATAATTACCATTCCCTTGAAATAAAATAGATAAGATTAATTTACTATAGGGTAAGATCGTCTATGTAAGGTAAGACTATAGGGAAAGATCGTCTATGTATTTTAATTTATTTTTATTTTAATTCCTAATTTCTATATTCTATTTTGTTTTTGATAAATTTATTCAACTGAACTAATATTATGAATATAAATTTCATGTGGTTTTATGGAGGATGTTTCCACAAACATTGGAACAATTTCAGTTCCATTTATATTTATAAAAATTTTATTCAATAAAAAGATAACATTATAAAATGATTATTTTGTTTTTGAAAAAATCGTTAAATTTTGAATAACCGAATTTTTTATATCTATCAAATAAAATTTAAATCGCATATATCTAATTCTTGATATAAATAATTAATTAATATATTTTCCTCAATATTAATCAATTTAATAAATTTAACTGAAATTCAAATAATATTTTTATTTATTTATTCAATATATAAGTAGAGAAATATCTAAAATTAATGTTTCATATAATAAGTTACATTTATTAAATTATTATTTTTAAAGATGTAATTCATTTATTTTAGCAATAATAATGTTATTCGATTAATATTTATATTAATTACATATTAATTAATTAATTAATTAAAAACATCTATTATATATCAGTACTCTAAAAATCTAAATTTTATTCTCAAAAATATTTTTTTTAATTTTTACATTATAATTTAATCTTTTATGGTAAGTAAAAAAGACTGCGACGTATAATTTTTTCCATAAATATTTTTCTTTCCATATATATTATATCCGCACATATTTTTATGCCTTTTAATTATAACAAGTCATCATATTTCCATTTTAAATTTTTATATTAATTCATTTTATAGATTTAAAATCTTCTCTATTAAAAAGGTTTGCAAAATATTTCGGAGGCAAAATTACATCACTACTTTATAATTATCCATTAAATTAGAATTGAATTTAAGGCAAACAATATTTAAAAGTAATATAATTTTTCTTAGTCACATTATTTTGCTTATGCTATTTTTTAAAATTTTATAATATCAATTAATTGTTTATAATCAATTAAATTGTTTATTTCTTAAAATGGCATAAATTTAATCATCTTACTGGTCCCTTTTCACGTAAGGGGTGAGTCCTCTACCTGGTAGATCACATAGAATTGACTACTTGGTCTTATATATCCTTATAATGGATTATGAATTTTTATTTTTTAATGATTTTGACTCAATACAATGATTGTAAATATTTAGCAATTTTAAATTATAATTCTAAATATGTATATGTATACCTTTTTTTTGTTTTTTAGATACAATTGTCATTATTTTACCAATGGGAATAATAATTACATCTGTAAATGACAATAATGAAATTTTTTATTACATACATGCCAATTTTTTAGTTTTCCAACTATTAGCATTATAATGAATTCGTCGAACCCTTTTTAGCCCCCTTTATATTTTGATCAATAATTATAGATTTATACAAAAATATTTTCTTTCCTTGTTCATTATGGTGAAAATTATTATTTAAAATATCAAACACATTGTAATATTTTTTATGTTATATTTTATTATTTTAATTTTAATATGATTTTGCTTTTTTGAATTAGGCTATTTGGAGTTAGCTCAGAAAATTTAAAAATATCGAAGTGAAGATTTATCGGTTCTGATTCTGGTTCTTCAGGATCTAATAGTTTATCTAACACACTTATTAGACACGTTGAAATTCATCACAAATTTATTTTCGCCTTGTTTCTCGCAATCTTTAAGCACCTGAAATGGCTAGATTTATTCGAAAGGACTATTCGTTTTTTATTTCTTGTAATTATTTTATTTATTACAGATATCACTCACCTTTTTGAATCTTATATATATATATATATATATATATTCAT
>LDKF01000752.1:35259-48946 GCA_001026735.1 Rotylenchulus reniformis | reverse complement strand
GAAGTTAGAGTAAGGGGAATGGACAAAAGAGTGAAGAGGAGAGGAGGTCAGCAGAGAGGGGAACCGAACGAGAGAGTGGAGGGTAGAGATGGTTAGAGTAAAGGAGATGGACGAGGAAGGGAAGGGTAGGAAGTTAGAGTAAGGGGAATGGATAGAGTAAGGGGAGGGGGTGAAAGGGAGAGAAGATGGACGAGAAAGTGAAGGGAGACCGACCGAGTAACTGTCAAGGTAACTCACTCCCATTTTCCCGCAGGGCCCGGAAATGCAAGCGCTTTCTGTACAAGGGCATGCGCGGGAATGCCAACAACTTTGTCACCGCCATGAGCTGCATGGAGGCATGCGAGACAGGTGAGGGTGATTGGCGAGTGTTAGGCGAGTAGGAACAAATTGGGCGAGTGGCGACTGTTGGGTGAATGAATGGCGACTGTTAGACGCTGGCGACTACTCGTGAGTGGCGACAGTTGGGTGAGTGATGTAATGACGAGTGTTAGGCGAGTGGCGAGTTGTTAGCCACCTAAGCGAGCGAGTCGGCGAGTTCTTGGCGAGTGGCGACTGCTGCGGTGAGTAGCGATAGTTGGGAGAGCGTATGGCGACTGTTACGCCAAGAACTCGCCGACGCGCCGCTTAGGCGCGACGAGTGGCGACTGTTCGGAGAATGAATAGCTGTTAAGCTATTGGCTATTGGCGAGTTGTTAGACAATTAACTAAAGCGAGTCGGCGAGTTTTAAGGCGATTGTTAGATGAGTGGCGAGCGGCGACTGTTGATTTGCTCGCCAGTCGCCATCCCCTTCCCCTCTGTCTCTAGCCAACAATGCTGCAGTCGCCGACCCTAATCCGTGCGCCAACGGTCCCCCGGCACGGGACCTGAACGGCGAGCAGTTCACCTGCGGCCATAGCGATGCTCGCTGCCCTGCCGGATACTATTGCCACTTGGGCACCGACAGCGACAACGCCGGCGACAACTCGCCGGCGACCACCACCAATGTGTGCTGCGAGTTGTCGGCCGCCGGTAAGAGGAGGCGGCGACTGTGGGGAGAAATTTTTTAATCATATGTATCAGCCTCCGATCGATGCCATTTGACGCTTCGCATCGGCGACGGGCAGGCCAAGCTGAGCCGTTTCTACTTCAACACGGCGAGTCTGAATTTTGAAAAATCGAAATTTCGGTGTTTTTCGTTTTTAGGTGACCAGACGATGTGAAGAGTTTTTGTATAAAGGGGCCAAGGGCAACGAAAACCAGTTCCTGACCATGGCCGAGTGTCGGAAGGAGTGCGAAAGTGAGTGATTTCAGGATTAAATTCTGATTTTTGGGTCAAATCTTTGGAATAAATTAATTTTTACGGTTTCCGGACATTGAGCGCTAGAAAAGCTTCTCGAAAGGTTGAGTGTGGGACTCTTAGGGACTCTTGTATAACTTTGAGTGCGCCGCATCAATTCCTCATATTGGTACTCAAGTTGAGAAGTGGGACTCGCTCTCAACCCATTACAGGTGTCTCCATTGGCTCTCAAAGTTATACAAGAGTCCCGCTAGAGTACCAACGGATCCCTAAGAGTCCGGTACTCAGGAGTCCCGCTAGAGTCCAAGCCGAGTTAAGAGTCCCGCACTCTATTTCTGAAAAAGCTCCCTCTGGGCCGATTTGTTCGAAAATTTGGCTCCAAATGCCGAGACTCAATTTTTACCCCCCAAAACAGAGCCGCCGAACCCATGTCCGGTGCTGTTCGACTTTGGCATTCGCAAGAAGGAGTGCCAGGGAGAGCAACAGCAGTGTGCAAAGGGCGAGTGGTGCCATCAGGGGTCCAGCCCGGAGACAACAGCATGCTGCGCAGGAGGTAAGGATACGGAGGGGGTCATACCAACGAGTTAAGACATGAACTTTGAATCGGACAAGATTCGGGTTTTCAGGCCTAAGTATTTAGAGATTCTATTTATGGGTTGATGGATCATGTGCCAAACTGTAATGGGGTCCAGGTTTTCGATAATCTTTGTTTGGGAGGAGGGGAGGGAGGCTAAAAATTCGGATTTCCAAAAACCTAAATTTTGAATGCATTAGTTTAAAGTTTCAGAAAGCCTACATATTCAAGTGTATGATTTACTAATAAGATCTAACCCACCCTTGCTGTTAAGCTGTCAACAACCCATGCAAATTGCCGTTGGACTTGGGCCAGGGCCTGGAAAACCTGACCCGATGGTAAGTCGAAAAACAAAATTTTGAATCAAAATTTTCGCGCCTTAGGTATGCAATTCCGTCCGAAGACGCGTGCCAACGCGAGTGCCGTCCGTTCCAGTACAGAGGTAGTAGAGTCGATCAATGATCCGATCCTATCAGAATGCCATATCTTGTTGTCTTGTTAGGTATGAAGGGCAACCAGAACAACTACCGTACCAAGGCGGACTGTGAGGCGAACTGTAAAGGTATACGGTAGGGTCTGCATTTGAATGTCGGTGATACGGTAGAAGGAAAGGTGGAAAAGTACTGTAGTTAATATATGCTGATGAGTTGGATGAATCTAGATAGGGCCAGACGACTTATTTAAAGAATTTTCGCTGTTGAAATTTTTGGGAAGGCGGGCTACATTTGGCGAAATTTGTAAAGAACTTCAAAAAATTTTTTTGGCATACCGTCTCAAATTCCTAATAAGCCATAGTTTTACCGGCTTAAATGTCAGTTTTCCGCAATTTTCGAACTATAGAAGTCGAAATGATAAATCTTGGCCTAGAGCCCATGTCTTAATTTTCCCATTTTCCTAGGCTGCATTTTTTTCTTAGGATGTTCTAGGTAGGCCTTGATTTTTCGAAAACCCGAACTTGATTCTGATTCTTCGAATTTGCCCTCTTAAGCGGAGTGTCCGAGCGCGTTGAACCCTTGCGGGGCGGACACGGACCTGTTGTTGGACCCGGAAGGCCGTGCCCAGCGTTGCAACGGCACCGGGCACGCGTGTCCGGCGGATTATTGGTGCCATGTGGGGCCGGGGGCAGAGACCACGGTGTGCTGCAGCGGAGGTAGTACGGGTTCGACAAGACGTAAAATCGAAAAAGTTTCGACATACTTCGACCCAATCAGGGCCGATCTGAGTAGGATTGCCGATAAAAATTCGAAATTTTGAAGGAGACCAACGAAGCAAAAACCGAAGTTTAAGGAGTCCGATGAAATAAAAATATGAGATTTCGAGGAGTATGAAGGAGGTATGACGGGTTCCGGGGTTCGGGCACAATGTAGAAAGCCAAAAGTTCGAGAGATTGATTGGCTTAGCGATGAAAATGAATTTGCAAAGTCAAAGATAAAATTGTTCGACATTTCAAGGAGTCTTAAGAATCGCGAATCCAATTTCGAGGGGTCCGCAGAATCGAAAATCCAACTTCCGAGGGATCAAAAAAGTTGCAAATCGAAATTTCAAGACAACAAAAAGTTAAAATCCAAATTTCGAGGGAATTTTAAGTTGCAAATCTGGGTCCGAATTAGAATTTATCGCTTCAGCCACGCGAAGCTGCGCGTTGCCTTTGGCGGAAGGGTTCGGCAATGCATTGCTATCGCGATGGTTCTACAACGCCAGCGAGGGCAATTGCCGAAGGTTCATCTACCGTGGCATCGGAGGGAATCAGGTACAAGAGGGCCAAGAATGCCGAAAATGGTGGAGATTAGGGGGTTAGCTGGTGTAAGCATTATGGGTATGACGGCACAAAAAGGGACCTCAAGAGAAGGGACCGTGTGAAGATACAGTAGGATCCGAACCGAAGTAGGGTACAGTGTATGTACGGTAGAATCCGGCAGAACAAGACAGAGTAAGTATGTATGTAAAGGAGCGGTTTTTCGTTTTTAGCATTAAAGATTTTGAATTTGGTTTTGAAAAGATTATCTTCACTGCTATTTCTGTTCTCTTTTTCTTTGGCTTCTAAATAGCTATGCTATCTTCATTGTTGTTATTTGTATAAAATGTGTATTAAAACAATCGTTTCAAGACCAAATTCAAATAGTTTCATGTTAAATACGAAAAACCGCTCCTTTATGTATATAAGAGTAGATAACAAGAGGACCACGGTATGATTCCAGGNAGTGTATGTACGGTAGAATCCGGCAGAACAAGACAGAGTAAGTATGTATGTAAAGGAGCGGTTTTTCGTTTTTAGCATTAAAGATTTTGAATTTGGTTTTGAAAAGATTATCTTCACTGCTATTTCTGTTCTCTTTTTCTTTGGCTTCTAAATAGCTATGCTATCTTCATTGTTGTTATTTGTATAAAATGTGTATTAAAACAATCGTTTCAAGACCAAATTCAAATAGTTTCATGTTAAATACGAAAAACCGCTCCTTTATGTATATAAGAGTAGATAACAAGAGGACCACGGTATGATTCCAGGGGGAAGTTATGGTTATGGTATAATAGGGTTCAAAGAAGATACAGTAGGATTCTACGAGGTACGATAGTTTTTTTCTGGGACCTATGGTAAGGAAGGATAGGCTTTCCGCAAGGATTATAGTATAGGACTAAATATGTTATATGTAACTTATGGGGTAAGGGTATTATCCGTAGAAACATACCGTACTTTCCTAGGAATATACGGTAGAATCCGGCTGAAAAGGCTAAGGTATACCAAAGGTAGGCTTCGGAGATGGTATGATAGCGATCAAAGAAGATACAGTAGCTTTCAAACGATACGGTAGCTCTGAGCCGCATAACTACGGTAATGAATTCTCTGAATTTGGCTCTGTAGAACAACTACGTGGACTACGAGGAGTGCATGAACGCTTGTCCGGACGACGCGGAAGAGTTGACGCTGACGCCGACGGCGACGACTCGCGCGGTTGCGTCAGCGACCACAGCCCAGTCGCCGTCCCAGTCGCCGCCAATCCCAAACCCTTGCGGCACGGGCTCGCCGCTCGCCACCTCAGCCCATGACGCGACGCCGCGCGAGTGCTCGCCCCGCAAACGCTGTCCCGCTACCCACTTTTGCCACATTGGCGGCGACGCTGACCGACTACCCAACATGTGTTGTCCGAAAAGTACGGGTCCTTTGTTCGAAAAGTACGGGTCCTTTGTCCGAAAAGTACGGGTCCTTTGTCCGAAAAGTACGGGTCCTTTGTCCGAAAAGTACGGGTCCTTTGTCCGAAAAGTACGGGTCCTTTGTCCGAAAAGTACGGGTCCTTTGTTCGAAAAGTACGGGTCCTGATGGGGTCACAACTTTGAGCAATGAAAAATGCCCTGATTCTACATACCAATGGGTGGATGTGGTATTTGGGAGCACAATTCGTTATTAGGGCATCAAATTCAAAAATTTCAGCCCTTTTGAGGACCTTGGATTTTTCATAAGTTTGCGCAAGCCTGAACTGTTAGAAAACCAAGCATCTAAAAATTTTTCTTATTAAGATGTTATGGTTTTTCGAGTTTGCACCAAGGCCATTAAGCTTATAGAAATGTTTTTTTGGGATGGAAAGATAGCGCTTAAAATTTGCTACAAAAAAGGCCAAAGTTTTTTGAATTGGCCAAAAGAACAAAAATGGCCAAAATGGCCAAAATGGCACACTTACCGGAAATTGGCCAATACATGCGTTTATGTGGCCACAATTTTTTTGCGCATGGGCCAATTCAGACTTGCATTGGTTCACATTTGCAACCAATTTTGTGCTTTATCCTCTGAAATTAATTTTTCCAAAAAAATCCGGAAAAAATCATAGAAAAAATCAAAATTTTTTTCTTCATAATCCGAATCTCCCACTCTTGTATAGACGGCGATCCGTGCGCCCAACCGTTGGCGGAGGGCGACGGTCCGTTCGAGTTGGCGCGCCACCACTTTGATCCGTTGACGCGCCGCTGTCGTCCGTTTGTCTACCGCGGCGCCGGCGGCAATGCCAACAACTTCCTGACAGCCGAGGATTGCCAGCTGGTCTGCCCGTCAACACCCACAACATCGTCATCTTCAGGTCCTCCGAAGTTTCGATCTTCACTAGGTCCAGGCTCAAACTTGATTGAGTCTCAGAACCATTGGGCACCCGGACATTGGTACCAAGGAAAACCGAAATTTGGCAACGAAATTTCGGAGAATTTTGCACCGAACAGTCAGTGCACCAAAAAAACATAATGCTTCATGGCGCGGGCTTTCATTTTTTTAAAAAGGTGCCATCTGCGTGGGCCATGTGAGGCTTGGGCCGGCGCAATACGCTGAAGCGCATAAATTTTTTGACCGGACCAAAAATTCGCCCGCGGATAATAAGTTTCTTCCGGACCAAGATTTGTCCGGCCTGCAAAAAAGCCAAAATTCGTCCTACTGGCGCTTTAGCGCGTGGCACCGAAGGTGTCACCTTCCTGTTTTCTACCGGATAAAAATGTCAGTCAGGAAAATCTTGGGCATGCCGGTACTTACTTGACAAGCTTGCCTTTTGCCTAATCCTCATTTCATCGGGCTCAAAATCGAGCTTGAGAACTTTCTGATTACCGCATCCTCAAATTTACAGCAGCGGTGCCGGAACCGGATCAGCAGCCGCGCGGCAAAGTTGTCGCGGAAGGTGTCAATCCGTGTCCGGAGGGCGAGCCGTTGACGGACGACCAGGGCCAGGCGTTGGTGTGCGGCGGCGGCGCCAGCGGTCTCTTCGCCGCTTCTTCCGTGGTCGCCGCGCGACTCAGTGCCGCGCATGCGCATCAGTTGCGCAGCGGATGTCCGGTGGGCTGGTGGTGCCATGTGGGCGCCGGACCGCTTACGACGAATTGCTGTCCGGACTCGCAGGGTAAGTGTTAGGGCCGGTGTCACGAACCAATTCGGTAGCGCGACAAATCGGCACCGGCCTATAACATGGCTAAAATGAAACCTAGAGAAATGTTGGTTTCAAAAGATAGACCATTAAATTTGGCCCAGCCAATACCTGTGAGTATTTGGCCATAACGTTTTTTTTCGTAAAAATCAATTCGAATGGATTACTAGGCTCATTTCTAATATGCTATCTTTTGACACCAATCTCATCCAAGTCCAACAGCAAAACCAGTGCCAATACTTGACGAGAAGAAAGATCTCGGCGAGATCAATTTATCTGCCTCTCAAGGAAAAGGGGCGTCTGGGAACGAACCCAGCCTAAGACTTCCGACTGGATCTCGGCTGCTCTACCTCTGGGCTATATCCGCGCCGACATAGTAGAAAGGGCTTGATACTTAGGGACGGAAAATCAATTTAATTTTATTCTGTAAATGATCAGATCTGACTGCTTTACCTTTTCTATTGTACTTAACATAGGCGCGCCTGGCCCCTGTGAGCAGCCGCTAGCACTCGGCACTGGCACCCAACGGTTGGACCGCTGGTATTTTGACGGCGAGGCGGAAGCATGTCGCCGCTTCTGGTACACAGGTAGGCCCCCGCTATATTCCCCAATCCGGAAATCTATGGGTAACTCTTATTAATCCCCGCTCTACCTTGAACTCCATATCAGACGGTACACCCCGACTTGTGGCGGGCCAACTTGTGGCGGCCATCTTGTGGCGGCCAACTTGTGGCGAGGCCGACTTGTGGCCGGCCAACTTGTGGCGAAGGGAATGGAGTTCGTATTGATGTTTATAGACTAAAAACTACTAAATAACTAAAACAGAACTCCTGAAATGATAATGGCAAAAATTATTACAAAAGGAAAAATAAAAAAAAATAAAATATTTTAATAAGTAAATTATAAATAAAATTGAATTTAAAATTTTGAACAATTAAAAAAGTTGAAAAGCAATAAAGATGAAAATATTTTTAAATTTATAAAATGATTTTTTTTTTAATTTTAAATTAATTTTTTATAAAAGTTGATAATTTTTACACAATTAAAAATTTATATTTTTTATTTTTCCATTAAAATAATTTTTGCCATTTATTATCAATTTTATATTTTTTTGTTTATTTAGTTATTTATGTAGTAGTCTATAAACATCACTATGAACTCCATTCCCTTCGCCACAAGTTGGCCGGCCACAAGTCGGCTTCGCCACAAGTTGGCTTGCCACAAGTTGGCCCGCCACAAGTCGGGCTGTTCCGATATCAGAAACGTCCTCATGGGATTTTTAAACTTTTTGTGTTATACCTATAATTTGACCTCTTACCAAGGATGAACTTGGTCAAATGTCCAAACTGCCAGGAAACCGATGCCAATGCCTATGCAATGGCTTTTGGCTGCCACTGCAAAAAGTTCTATTTTCACTGACGAATATTCATTCCACTGACATCTGTCGCGATCAATTTCGTATTTCCGTTTTAATTTTGTCCAAGATGATTTTTATTAGACCGACCGACATTTTTTTGGCTCCTAGATCAGGAGATTCTAAAATGTTCCTTGATGAAATTTTGAGCTTTGACAACTTATGCTAACTTCCTTTTTGTTAAAATTTTAAGGTCCTCGATAACAATCTCGTAAGGATTTCGTCAGCAAGTTCCCCCAATATGTCGTTTTCACTTTTTTTTAAAGGTTCCAAGGGCAACGCGAACAACTTTGTGTCGCTGGCCCACTGCCAAGATGCATGTCCAGAGATGGCAATGGCCAATTTTGGCCAATCAAACAACAACATTTTGGTTGCCGCGCAACATTGGACCACCACAACAGCCGCAACTTCTGCTCCTGTGGACCCTCCGGAGCCTTGCCTGAGGGGCAACTTGTTGCGCGACAACCACGGGCAACCCCTGCAGTGTCGTCAAGATCCAACGGATATGGCGTGTCCTACCTCAACCCATTTTTGCCACATTGGCCAAAGGCCGAGCCAGAGCGGATGCTGCCCGAGGACAAGTCAGGATTTTGGGATAACAGCGATTAGGAACATTTTTAGGGACGGGGATCCGAACTTTAGGGATAATATTGGATTTTGGGGACAAGCGGATTTAAGGGCAAGTCCGGACTTTATGGACAATGTCTGGTTTTAGGGACAACTCTGGATTTTTGGGACAAGTCGATACTTTAGGGACAAGTCTAGATTTAAAAAGATATTCGGGTTTTAGGGAAAGTCAGGATTTTATGGACAGAGGAGACAAGTCCATAGGGGACAATTCCGGATTCAAGGAACAAGTTTGGATTTTTTAAGAACAAAATTTTTTTTTAAATCAAGTTTTTGGCCCATAATTTCGAACTTTACTTTCCTTTCCTCAAGGTCCCGCCACCGATCCGTGTCTGTTGCCGATGAATCGGGGCATTAGCACTGATTCGACCCAAGTCATCCGGTGGCATTTCAATGCCGCCACCCGAAATTGCGAGGCGTTTGACTACGCTGGACAACTCGGCAACGAGAACAACTTTGTCACAAAACGGTTGTGCGAGGAGCAGTGCCGCCGAAGGGGGAGGCCAAGTACTGCAAATTTTCACTCTAATAATTTACCGAATTTCCGAATTTCCTATAAAATAGTAAGACAGGGGTCCAAACCCCCTTAAGGGGGGTCTTATTTTAGAGGAAATAATAGGGTAAGCTCTCTAAAGAGTGGATTTTTGAAAGTTTTAATTACAGAGAATAAGGTAAATGGTAAGAGAGAGTCTTCCTCCATCTTCTTATTGGGTTAAAACAAAAATAATAATTTTTACTAAAAAAGTGCTCGATTTGTTGTCTGTATATGGGAGTTTTTACACTCTTGAAAACTTCTAATAAAACCTAGTTTTTTCCGGAAAGCCTAAAAATTCCAGCGACTGAAGAAGCGTCGCCGCCGTTGTCGCCGATCGTCCAGCATTGTCCCCATGGCGAGCCGAAATGGGACGCCAATAGTCGCCCGACAAAGTGCGGGCCGGACAACGCGTGCTCGGAAGGATATGTGTGCCATGTGAACCACGAGAGTGGGATGGCCATTTGTTGTGAGGTGAGCGGGGGTGCGACTTGTAGACGCAACGCATCGCCAATCGGCCATGAAAAAAAGCGACTCGCCATCCCCTTTAACTCGCCCACCGGCCCTGCATGCGATGCACCATCCGGCAAAATCAGTAATTAAAATCGTCCTCGCCATGTACATTCTCTTCAGCTCGCAACTCGTCTGCTGCAGATTGACCTTGCAGTGGAACTAGCGCAACTCGCCATCCTCATAAGCATGCGCACTTGCCCTTAAATACCCCTTAAATACACTCGGACGCCATCCTTAGAAACTTGCTAATTGCCCCCTTACCCTCCAAAAAAATATAGCTTAACTCGCCCTCGGAATCGCGTACTCGCCATCCTCGGCACTCGCCATCCTCCTAAATAAACTCGCGCTTACGCCATCCTATTAAACTCGCGCACTCTCAACTCCTTAGACTCGTCCACTCGCTATCCTCTTAACCTTGCGCAATCGCCACCTACTTAAACACGCGCAGATAAGCTAGCAATTATCCTCCAACATACGAATAGCTAATGAGTGACTTATCCTCCAACAGAATTAGCGTAACTTGTCCTCCGAATCTCGCTATGCGAACTCGCCCGTAATTGGCGCAACTCACCCCTGAAACGCGCGACTCTCCCTCGCCATCCTCTTAAACTCGCTACTCTTTGTGATCCGCGAGTTCTTTCTTTCCTGTATGATTCACCCGCCCCCTTCCACCAATTTTCCCCTTCTCGCCACACAGAATCCGGCCCACTTTTGTCTGCAAGCGCGCGAGCGTGGGCCCTGCCACGGCGACCACTTGCGCTACGGCTACAATCCGCTGACCGACACCTGCGTCCCATACCGCTACAGCGGCTGCGGTGGCACGCTGAACCGCTTTGAGAGCGCGGAACGGTGCACGGAGATCTGCTGCAGGCAGTACCGGCAACGGAAATGATCGACCTCCGATCACTGATCAACTTGATCAGTCAAATGCCAAACTATGTATTTGTATAAAAATTTCAAGATCAAAATCTGCTGGCAAAAAATTCCATGATCATTATACCGTAAAAACTCCATTAGGACCCCATGGGGTCTTATTTCTCAACCCCTCTGGAGGAAAGGTTTTATTAGACGTTTCCGTTTGAGTTTCTTCAAAGGAGGGAAGGGGGTCTATTGAAGGGGTGGGCTCCTAATGGGAGGTGGGGACTTAATAGAGGTAATACGTTATTTCCAGTTTTATGGCCAAAAAATCCGGTATTGAAGTTGTATCAGAGATCGAAATATTTTGTTGGGCTTCTTGATATGTGTAATAGTCGAGGTCTGCGGTTCTCGTTATAATACCTAACAGAGGCAAAAATTAAGCACCAAATAAGCCCTAATCCCATCCAATTTGGACATTTTCAAAAAAGTTATGGCCATAACTTTTTTAAGCGAACTACATATATGTAATTTGGATGGATCAGACAATTTGTTAAGCTAATTTTTGAGTTTTTTTAGACACCAAACTAATTTTATTTTGATGTTGGGGTCGCAAAAGTCGGCACAACATAGCTGTTTCTAATCGGTGAGCTAAACATTTGCCAAACATGGCACTTTTCACTCGAAATCGTTTATTGGCCTGTAAAAAATTTCCCAATGTTTGAACCATCCGAACATGGCCAAAACCTTATCCGAACATCGCGAAACATCTCTTGTCGAATGGTGTTTTGGACATGTTCCGATCTTTCAGAACATGTTCAAAACATCTTAATTGACAGTTTTGATGGTAGCTTCAAACCTTTCGACCACCATGTTTTGCAAATGTTTGCCCCGAAAAATTGGCTACAGACATATCAAACAAAAAGCCCTTAAGGCCTAATCTATGTTCCATGAAGCTGTCCAAAAAACATCATTTTATCCTTAATTTTGGACCTAAAAACTACCAAATTTTTATGTCCACCAATGACGACAGATTCGAGGACAAATCACCAATTTCTCGAGAAGAGTGGCCAAATTTTTGTAAATTTTTTGGCCCAACCCCTGCTGGTCATTGGTCCCTGAAATATATGTACAAAAATTTGGAATTATTTTTTTATTTGGTGTATTCGCACTATTATGGACCAAACACTTTTGATGATCTCCGAATCAATGGAGAACCAATTAAACACATCATCCTCTCCCCCACCCAATTCGGTGTGTTTTGGAATGGAAATCCGCGTCCAATTATGCCGAAATTCTTCGCCGATGATCGAACTCACGAAAGCGGATTATCGCCCCATCCTCATTGTCGCCACCCGCCATTGTCGTTGTCGCTAATGATTTCTTCTTTATTTTCATATGTTTGGCCCTTTTCTTTTCAACGGAACGGAAACGGGACAAAAAAGGCACAATCCCCACACAAAATGGCCCAAAAAGACGCTGATCGGCGGCAGAGGCGGCGATTGAGGCCGTTGTCGCCGGTCCCATTTGTGTTACATGGCAGCGAGCGGTGGCGAGTGGCGACCACTCTGGCGCTGATTCTGCTCAATCTCAGTGAGTTTATGGATTTGCAATAGCTTTTAATTTTTTTTATTTATTTCCAGGTGTTTGCCGGACACAGAATATTGCATACGATCTGATGACAGGTGAATGGGAGGAAGGGGCGAGTTTTGGATGGGGAAGGGGAGTGTCTTAGAAGAGAGGCGAGTTCCCGAAGAGTCTTGGGCGAGAAACGAGCCTTTGAGAAGGGGCGAGTGTTGGAGGAATGGCGAGTGGGGGAAGGGCAAGTCTTACAAAGAAGAGATTCACAGAAGGGCAAGTCCAATGCGACTATTATGCTAGTTATGGCATTTTTACTTCTTTCTTAACAGTAACCTTCACTTTCTCCACTGAAACGACTACAACACCTACGACAACCACCCCCACGACAACCACAACCACCACAACTACAACTACCACAGACACACCCACAACCACAACCACCCCCGCGACTACCACAACGACACCAACGACAACAACAACAACTACACCTACGACAACCACAGATACAACAACCACGACAACCACAACCCTGCCCACAACGACAACCACATTAGCGCCAACCACAACTACGACCATTGCGCCTGTAAATCCGGTAGTTCAGGATACGACAACCACAACTCCTCCGACAACAACCACAACCATGGCGCCGACCACAACCACCACAAATACTCCCACGACCACCACAGATACAACCACGACATCCACAACCACGCCCACGACTACCACCACAGATACAACAACCATGATAACCACACCTACTCCCACCACCACCACAACTACACCTACGACAACCACAGACACGCCCACGACTACCACAACTATACCAACGACAACCACAACTTTGCCCACAACGACAACCACATTAGCACCAACCACAACTACAACCGTTGCGCCTGTAAATCCGGTAGTTCAGGATACGACAACCACAACTCCTCCGACAACCACCACAACCATGGCGCCGACCACAACAACCACAACTGCCGCGCCGACCACGACAACTACAATGGCGCCGACTACAACCACCACGGCGCCAATCGCGACAACCACAACTCTTCCGACAACAACCACAACCATGGCGCCGACTACCACAACAGCGGTTCCGACCACAACGACTACAACAATAGCACCGACTACCACAACCGCGGCGCCGACCACAACGACTACGACTGCAAGCCCAGCTAAAACAACCACAACTTTGGCGCCTTTAAACCCGGCGCAAGCCGACACAACAACTACAACGATTTTAGCTTCGGCGACCACTGCTGCGGCGACCACGAACGCAACAACTATGACGGCTATGAATGCGACAACCTTGGAAACAATTAACGCAACCACTGCTGCGGCGACCACGAACGCAACCACTGCAACAACGACGAACGCAACTACTGCGTCGACCACGAACGCAACCACTGCAACAACGAC
>LDKF01000752.1:1270-35159 GCA_001026735.1 Rotylenchulus reniformis | reverse complement strand
CGACTACGAACGCAACCACTGCGGCCACTAACGCAACTACTGCAGCGACCACGAATGCAACCACTGTGGCGACTACGAACGCAACCACTGCGGCCACTAACGCAACTACTGCAGCGACCACGAATGCAACCACTGTGGCGACTACGAACGCAACCACTGCTGCGGCGACCACTAACGCCACAACCGCAGCGACTACTACAACGTCAGCTGTTAACACAATGACAACTAGTAACGTGACTGCCGCGACCGCAGCGACTACTACCATGACGACAAAGGCGACTGTTAACGCAACAACTACTCCTGCGGTTATTAATACAACAACTGCAGCGACTAACGCAACTACCGAGGCGTCCACTAACGCAACTACTCCGCCAGCGACCACCTCTACCGCGACAACAAAACCTGGTAATTCAAATTTTGAAAATTTTAATATAAAAAATGACTTAGGGACAAGCTAATTGGGCGAGTTTGGAATTTGGGTAATCGTTATTAGTCGCTGCTCGCTCCACCCGTTCGTTGCGTTCCCCTCCACAGTCGCCAGCGAGTGGCTCAAACCTCTTCAGCCACCGGCGACATTGGTTGGTAGGCGAACTGCAGCGAGCTGCGAGTGTTGGCGCACAGTCGCCAGTCGCGGTCGGCGGGCGAGCGAGCGGCGCGAGCAAGAAGGGTGGCGCCGAGAAGGGCGCCGGCGATCAGCAAAATTGGGAGGAGGAAAAGCGCCAGGACACTGTCGGAGAGCGAATCTTTAAGGGGGACGAAAAATGGTTCACGCCTAAAAAATATATTTCTCTAAGGGGATTCGAACCAACGCCCTCCCTCCTGCTAGAGTATGTACGCCATTAGCCATTAGACCACCTCAGGCTCCAGAAAACAATTTTTTCCTGTTTTACAAATTTTCTAGCAGGTGTTTTTGGTGTTATTCGACACAGAAATTTCTGCTTTACTATATTCAACTGTTTTAGGTGGTTTTTTTTCTGATAAATGTGAAAAATGAGTAATAAATGATCGGTATTGAATCAGAATCCCGAACCGGACCCGTTCAGATACGACCCTCCGCGTCGAACATTTGTCGGATCCGGAAATTACGCAATTTCGAAGACCTTTTTACTTCTAAAATTGCAGGAATATGTATACATATGTAGGTAAGTTCAAAATTTGTGGCGACCGAAAAATCCCAAATTGCAAGGCCGAAAGTGATTATGAGCGGTCAATCCTAAAATTGCGATAACCAAAATTCTAAAGTTGCAGCGGATCGTAAAGTAAAAGGCCCAAACCTAACAATACGAAAAGTTCCGGAATCCAAAAATACTTCAGGAAGATAACTGACCTTCTTCAACTGCATGAACATTCATCTGCTGGTCACGATCCCTCAAGTCGCGTGGTGTTGTCGGAGATTTTGTCAGGTTGTCGAGCAACCCCATCATCCGAATGCCCGGGTTGCCCCGTAAGTGTAGATGCCCCAGGGCAGGGAATTGGCTCCCGTCAAACTCCTCCAACTCGTTGTCCGACAAGTCCAGCGTGTTCAGCGACTTCAGCCGAATGTTCGGCGACACTTCAAATTGTCGCAAATTGTTGTCGCTGAGATTCAGGAAGGCCAGGGGGACAACCGGCTTTGTAGGGGTCAATGGCCGGAAGTTGCGGATTCGGTTGTTGGCCAAGTCCAGCGAGATGAGTTGCGGATACTGCTCGAACAAGTTGTCGGGCAACCTGTCGATGGAGTTGTGCGACAACTGCAGCGACTGCAGGGAGCGACCGCGGACAGCGGAAGGCCACTGGCGGAGGCGGTTGTGTCGAGCAGAAAGCACGCGCAGCGCGGAAGGCTCGCCACGGTCGCCGGGCACGATGTCGCTGAGCGAGTTGCGGTCCGCGTACAGCCATTTCAACCGGTCGCATCCGTCCAAGTGCAACACGCCTTCTGGAAAAGCGGGAAATGTTGTTTCTCGTGCACACGATCTAATAAATTCTAAACTCGCGCACCTCTAAAGGTCACAACTCACAACTTGCGCAAATTCATGGTTTGTAACCCGTCTAAGCTAGCGAAGTCCCTTACTAGTTCGCAACATTCACGTGCGCAACTGATGGTAGTAACCCGCATGCGATAAAACTTAAACTCGTGCAACCTACGAAAGTTTTGCAAAAAAGTTCATCCAATCAACTAACAAGTTCTAAACTCGCTATTTGCTAGCTTTATCTCAACTCGCGCATCTATCTTTATTAATTCGCGCAACCTAGTGGTTTCTTTGTGCCAGAATGTCATAATTCTAGCAAAATTCGATCGTAACTCGTATAATTTCCGGGGTTCGAAATCCGTCCAACTCAATAATCGCAATTTGGTACCCTTAGCACAACTCGCGCATCTTTTTGGCAATTCTCGTACACAACTTCTGGTCGCAACTCGCGCACGAAATTCGCATGCAACTCACCCAGTCCCATGTCGGAGATGTCCAGCCATTGCATTGCATAGGAGCAAAGCGTGCCGCGACGGAAGTTGTGCTGCGGCCCAGGCCAATCAATGCGTGCGCCGCCGTGCAGGTCCAGCAGGCGACGCGCAGCGAGCATGGGCAATGCGGAAGGGTGCACGCGCAGGGCGGAGTTGTCGCCGAGGCGCAACTCTTCCAGCACCTCCAAGTGCAGGTCTGGCATTTGCGGAATCGTACATTCCATGGGGCGGTTGCTCTGCTCATAAAGCGCGTATTTGCAACCGCATTCATCTTACGCTTACCTCTCGCGCGTTTACGTCTTTCGAAACAAATGTCCAATGCGTTGCATTCAGAGCGCGCAGCGCTGCATGCTCCAAGCGCAAGTCCTTGGTCGGCAGCCATGGCCATTGCGCCGCCTCCTCGGGACACCACGGGTTCCCGCTCAAGTCCAACCGGTCCAGCGAGTGCATGCGGTCGCTGAGCTCCACGCGCACTGCATGCAGACCATTGCGTGCAAGCGACAACTCGCGCAGGTCCGCGAGCGGTCGGAACAGCGCCGGGGGCAAGTCGGCTGTAGCGCCCAGCAGTTGGTTGTCCTCAAAGTGCACGCTTTGCAGGTGCGATAGTGGCGCGAGCGCCAGTGGATGCAGCGGATCCTGCAGCGTGCAGTGCTGCACGCGCAGCGAGCGCAGGCGCGAGTGGCTGGCGAAGTGGGGAAGTGCGCCCAGGCTCAGGTTCTGCAGCGTCAGCGACTCGGCCCATTCAGGCAAGCGGACCAACTGTAGTCGGAATTGTGGCGCGCGCGTGTTCTGGTGAGGCATGCAGTGCACCGCGCGCGAGCGTGCATCACAAGTGCATACGCGGCAGATGGACAAGCGCGAGTCACCCGCATCCTCACTCGTAGAAATTGGCGGATCAGCGGTGATCAGCAGTCCAATCAGTGGCAATAGCAATGGGATCATCAGGAAAAATTCTGCTGTGCCATAATATTTTAAAAACGAATTTTTGTAAAAAAAAAGTATATGACTAAACCGGAACCGCCTCGATACTTTTATAAGTGGAATTTTCCCCTTCGAAACCTGGAATTTTTAGGAGCAGGATATAGGATTGCACCGAAATCTTTCCTGGATACGGGCCGGACCCAATGTATGGATGAATCTCAATTCATGAAAACCTGAAAATACATCCTTCTTGGTCTCAAATTTTTGCACAAAACTTGTCAACTATTGTATGGGTTCGGTGTGAATCCTGTGGTCCAAATTCCACAAAATTTCCTTATTAGCTCCCTTACAAGCCATATTTTAAAGGGGGCTTTCAGAAATAATAAATTGATTAAAATCATATGCTTAAAAAACTAGAATTGTAGGGAAATAGTTGGTTTTGGGCCATAAATTGCAGTCAACCTGGTCATTATCATCATTAGGCCTTTAGCACTTTCCAGAGGATGTCGTCCATCGGAGACTTAAAGCTTAAACCGTCGCTATGGCAAGAGACTAATGAATAATGATAATGACGGTGTGATGACCATCACCCCATAATTGGCCAATGTGCTGACCCTAAGGGTCCGGACCAAAAATGACCTGTAAAATCCATTTTATGTCTTTTAAAAATGCGAAAAACGGTCTAAAAATTTTATTTTTGGCTCTATAAAATGTCCAAATGGCACTTTATATTTTGGTTGGTTTGTGGGAGTGGGAATGGACCACATTGGCCTTAGGAAAGGGCCAAATTTGGCCAAAAAGTCGGAGGCGACCCATGGGGCTCAATGGACACCACCAAAAACACACAGACAGCGGCGGCACTAATTTTGGCCATTGAGGCGAAGCAAAAAGCAAAATTGAAATTTGGGGGCCATTTTACGCTTTTGATTTTTTGAAACTTGAAACAGCTCGATAGCCGCCAAGGCGAGAATTTTTAAATGGTCCTCTTTAATGACAAAAGTTCAATTGGCGCGAAAATTTCTAGGCCCCTGAGTTTTCGGATTTTATATAATTTCTTGGGCCGTTGGTTTTCAAAAAAAGGGCCAAAAAATGTTCATTAGGCCACAAAACTTCTATAAGTTCAAAATTGTGGACTAAGGTTTTACGGAATTTCCAAACATGTTTATAGGCCTCGGTTTTTTGAGTTTCCAAACAAGATACCTAGGCATCGGATTCTCGGGAAAAATTCATAGGCCTTTCGCATTTTCGAGGCATGGGGAAGGGAGCGGTTATAGGCTTCGGATTTTCAAAAAAAATGGGACTAACGAACATTTTTTCCCTTGTTTTATTGAGTTTGGCCTTCTAAAAACTACAAAATATCTTAAATAAATTAAAAATTTGAATAATTGGCATTTGCAGGGAACCCGACCACAACAACAGCACCCGCGGTGATACAACCGGCAGCGGCAGACACCACGACGACGGTGCTGAAGGGCGGCACGACGATGGCGACGCTGGTCAGCGGGTCAAGTGGAGGGTACTGCACGTGCACTTGCAGCAGCACACCAGCGAGCACAGCGGCGACTACTCCTGCGACTACAGCGGTAGCGACTACTTCGGCGAGCACGGCACCGGCGACTACTCCGGCGACAGCTGCGGCGACTACTACCACGACAAAAGCCGCTCCGGCAAATACTACCACGGCTGCTCCGGCGACTACTTCTGCGACTACCATGGCTCCGGCGACCACTACAACCACAACTATCCCTGCAACCACTACTACCACGACTATGGCTCCGGCGACTACTACCAGCACAATAGCTCCGGCGACTACTACCACAACACTCGCGGCTCCTGCAACGACTACCCTCCCAGTCGCTCCGGCGACCACTACAACACTCGCCGTTCCTGCAACGACTACCACCCCAATCGCTGCCCCAGCAACGACTACAATGATGGGCAACAGCAGCGGAGGTGGTGGCCAATGCGGGGATACCACCCAGTTCAGGATGGTCAGCAACCATGCCCTGGCATCCGCTGTACCCGTGGGCAGATTTGGCGGGTAAGGGGGGTTCGGATGATCAGAGACCCTAAGTTCAATTCAAAACCCAATTTAAATCACATCTTAAGGGCCTAGGCCTGGGGTTTCAAAAATTTTCAAGATGCTAGAATTGTACAGAAATTACCCAAATGGTCGATTGGTGGGTAATGGTATGGCCTGGAGTGTTGGGTGGAGGTTCAAACTCCCTCGATTTTTTAAAAAATCTCAAAAATTCGAGAAAAATTTTGGCACGTAAACTATCAAAAAACTAAAATTTATACATCAAAATTTGTTGATTGGATTTTGTTCGCCGAGAATTTTGGCATGAAAATGCCGAGAATTTTCCGCCATAATCTTTACCATTTTCCCTAATTCTCTTGTCCAGGTACTTCCTGATGCAATGGAGTTGCGAGGAGCTCTGTGTGCGCAACTACTACATGGACCTTTGCGTCGGCTACATGGTCAGTCGCCAAAAAATCACCAGGGGAGCAGGGGTTTTTTGGAAGTGAAGAAGTTTTGAGAAGAATTTTGTGCCGTTTTTAAAGAAAATTTGACAATTTTTCGGGTTTTCCCTAATTGAATTTTTTCCTTTTTTTGCATGAGGAACCTTAGCTGTTTGCTTTGGTGGATGCCCTAATCCGGAACAGAATCCAAATTGTTGTTTATAGGGGTTTGGAACATGTTCTGTTGGGCATCTTAAAACATTTATTTCATCCCAACATTTTTTGTCGATATTTTGATCACTTTCGCATGAAACAAATGTTTTAAAAATATCTGAACATGCTGTAAACAACCTAGATATGGCCCAGTAAAAAGTGGACAAACCGGTCTTACAACTTGATTGGAAGCTTTAGAGTGGATCCAATTAATTTATTTTGGCATTTTTTTGCCAAATTGTGCCTATTTGTAGGAATACCAATTACAACTCATACATCAAATTTATATATATTTTTTAATCCTAATCCTTGGAAAAAGTGGCATATTTTTTTAAATTTTATAAAAATTTCTCGTTAAGTACGAGGTGGACACCTTCGGCAAGTGCACCCTGTTCCAGAACAGCATCCCCGGCATCCAGGAGATGGCCGGCTCCACCGCGGTTGTTTGTGCAAAGAATTTGTGACATTTTCACCCGATTTTGGGGGGTGCTTATTCACTTATTTGTCCGGAAAAAATATATTTCAGGGGAGTAAAGTTACATAATTGGAGTTCAAACCCGTACCGTAGTACGTGCACGATCTTCATGAAGTACGTGTGATTCGTTCTAATTGTTTTTTGGACGACACGTGCTAAATCACGTACCGTACTTTCCACATGTTTTTGATATGTGACCACGTTACAAGTACGTGTCCCCCGACTACTGGTACGTGTTTTCTCAACAGTTTGAACTCTAAAGTGAACAAGTACCTGAGTTTTGCTGTATGTATACTACTTTTAAATTGATAAATCCGGGTTTCGAACCCCCCAAAAATGTTTTTTTAATTGATCAAGAAGTGCTGGGTTGCGCCCATCTTTCGCCTAAACCATATCCCATCTAATTTTAAATGTTGACACGTGTGATTATCAAATCCTCAACCAACCTTCTAAAGAAGTCTTTTTTAGCAAAATGTGTTTTTTTCTAATTTTCCTGCCCTCAATGTAATGTTGGTAAAATCGGAGCAAAAATTTAATGAATTGGAAATTTATTATTGGCTCTAAGATTTTATGAAGAGGAAGTTTTTCCTTTATAAACCTTTTCTCTGCATCTTTTCTAGGTGTACTATTTTGTCGTTATATTTTTCTCTGTCACCAGTGAAAGATTCGCTTCATAAAATTATATGCTTAAAGCAATTCAATCGGCGCCCAATTTTCATTTTATGAGTTTCCTAGGTAATTCATCCAAATCAACACACACTAACTAAGAACCTTCAATTTTTATAAGCCCTAAACCCTACCTATTTTTTTGACCCTAAAATTCCTAAAAGGGGCCTGAAAAACTTTTTGAATTTATTATTGTAAAATTAAACCCAATAAAACCTTCCGCTCCCCCATCCTTCCATTTCCTATCTTCTCTTACCTTTTTCATTTTAATTTTTTTTTCTTCATTTTTTTACATTTAAATATCCCAAAAATATTTATGCATAAAGGAAAAGGAAATTTAAGCCAACCAAAAAAAGAAAGATAGAATAAGAATAATAATAAAAAATACGGCACTAGTGGAAAGACGGTCAATTTTGAAAACTCAAAAATTTAGCAGGGGGAGGGACACTTTTCATTTGAAAACCAAAAAAGGTTTTTTCCATTTTTAAACTTTTTTGAGCAAAACCCTTTTAGTGGGTTTTCAAAATTGACCGTCTTTCCATTAGTGCCAAAAATACAAATCACATTAAATCCCCATTTTTGATTAAATTATAAATATCCACCAAAAAATAAAATAATAAAAATTCTTAAGGCTGCTAAACATAGGAATCCATATTTTTCAGAATGGCCTCAAACTCAACTTAGAAATTATTTTAATTTTTCCATATTTTTTATTATCCATATTCTGTTCTTGCCCATTTTCTATATAACACAACACCCTTAGCGGAATTTTCGAAAGATTTTTCAAGAAAATCAAAAAATTTTCTGTATACATATTTATCCCTCGTTTGTAGAATCTTTTTGACATCTGCTGGTGGTGCCCATTTTGCTAATTTTTTTAATTTTTATATGCCTCATTTTTTACAAAATTTTCATTTCCTTACCCCATTTATCACATATTTTGGAAAATAAATTTATTAACCATTTTTGGCTTTATCCTTTTATGGCCCTACCAATTTGGCATTTTCCCCCCTATTTTAGCAGGCTTAAAATTTCACACTTTTGTCCCCTTATATATTACTAGTATTAGCCCATAAAAAAGGAAAAATTTTCCGGACTTCACCATCCATCAACGGACTCCCCATCAGATCATCTCTATGGCTTCTTCGTTGTGCTGTTGGCGGCGCCCAGTTTTGGAAATTGTGCTTTATAGTATCCAAGCCCTTCCAGTCCGCACATGATGTAGTCCAAATTGAATTCCAGCTTCTCTTTCTTCCCAATATCCAACAGAACTTCATAGGCCTCATCATGCGTTAATTTCCCGTCGCGGTTGGCGTCACCAATGTCAATTATCTGGTCTAATCCTTCCTTGATGTTTTTGCGCGCCTGCTGCTTGTCCTCTCTTGCCTCACGACACCATTGCTTAAGAGGACACATTCAGCAGAGCCAGGATACAGGAATTCGTACAGACAGAGCAGTCTGTCTTTACGAATTTGTTGTCGTGCTGACGCGCTTCGGTCACTGACATGTCATGTGACTTTTGAATTGACCGATGACTTGTCGACCCGGGCTACTTGGTCAACTCATCTGGGGCCTTACCATCATCTCCGGGTTAAGCCACTAACGTGGGTTAACGGCGCAAACCCGGGTTAACTAAACCTTAATCCATACCATCATCTCCGGCGGGTTTGTTAACCCAGGTTAAGCGCTAACCCAGGTTCCACTAACCCGGATTAAGTGAGCCGTTAACCCGGGTTAACATAACTTAACCTTAACTCGCTACCATCATCTTTCTGCACTAACCCGGGTTAGGCAGTTAACCCGGGTTAATCTAACCCAGGGTCGAGGCAGGATTAAGAGGTAAAAAATAAAATAAAAAGGCGAAAATGCAAAAATTTCAATATTATTTTAAATGAAAATTGTTTTAAAAAGTTTTTGTTAATTTTTTTGATAATTAAAATATTTTTTCGAAAATTGAATTGCTTCCAAAGATTTTTTGATAGTTAACTTCAATAATTTTCTCTTGCTTTTTAAAAGATTATTTTTAATGTTCTTTTCCTTCTATTTCACAAAAAAATTAAATTAGATTTATTTTTTATTAAATTATTTTTTGATTCCCTTAACCCGGGTTTGGATGTTCCTTAACCCGGGTTACACTAGGGCTACAATGCATCCGCAATCCGCCTCCGCGTCCGCGCTTCCCTTGTTGGTTTTGCGGATGAGAACGCGGAGCGCAAAATGTTGACATTTGCGGATGACAACGCGGATCCATTGTAGCCACCCCTTGCGGATTGTAAAACGGATACAAACGCGTTTACAAACGCGGATGCATTGTAGCCACCCATTGTAGCCACCCTTGACGGACGCGGACGCGGAGGAACGCGGATAGCATTTCGGACGCGGATGCGGACGCGGACAAAGTGGCTACATTACTCAAAATTTTGCGGATTGCGGACGCGGACAATATCAAAATTTTTGATATTTTCGTCCGCAAACGTCCGCAAAACCTCGCAATTATACAATTTTACAAACAAAAAAGTACAAATTATAAAATACTTAAGTATTATGATTAATTCTTATAAAAATAAAAATGCTCATAAAAACAGATAACAAATTTAAAAAATAATAATTTAAAAATTAAATTAAAATTTATTTAAAAAATAATGAGAAAAATCACAAATTAAAAAGCTAAAAAATTTATAATTTTTTTACATTTTTTACATCATTTTTTTGGCTAGAATTTTCGATCAGAATTTTTTAAAAATTATTATGGATTTTTTTTTGTTGGAGCGGGGGAATAAAAATAAGTATAATGAATTTAATTTATTTTTTATTAAAAAAAATTATTTTTTATTTTTTATTATAAAATGCAAAAATTTGAATTTGATGGCGTCCGTCTACTGGGTGGCTACAATGCATCCGTTCTCTAGGTGGCTACAATGGAAAATCCATTTTGCGGATGGAATTTGGGTCCGCAAAGACGGATGCAGACGCGGATGCTAAGACGGATGTATTGTAGCCACCCTTGACGGATCCGCACGCGGATTGCCAACGCGGATGGGAAAACGGAGCAGAAAATGGATTTTCCATTGTAGCCACCCATCAAAAATTTTGCGGACGCGGATTGCGGATGCATTGTAGCCCTAGTGTTAGCGCTTCATTCTTTTTCCTTCGCAAACCCGGGTTCCGTTATAACCCGGGTTAGCTTAACCCAGGTTAAAGATGATGGTACGGATTAAGAAGGGTCGCTAACCCGGGTTAGTGGAATCTGGGTTAAGGCCCTTAACCCGGGTTTGCTTAACCCGAAGATGATGGTAAGGCCCCTGGTCTAGACGCAAAAGCCCAGTCAGTCAGTTGGGCAATATTAGTATGACATGGAAACTCTGAAAATACGCCTCTAAGAGTAGCTTTTTTAAGCAAATTTAAAAAAAAAATGACGAAATTTCTCAAGCAAAAGATGTTAGCTTTCAAAATTTTCTCCGGTGGTCCTTAAAGGGACCCCCTTTAATAATGAATTTTTAGAACCAAAGTTCGAGTTCGTGTCGAAACACCCAAAAATCAGGGTTTTTTGCACGGGACCAGATTTGCAGAACTAAAGCACTTTTTCTTTATTTGAATGATTTGTTTTTGGATTTATTGATTCAGCATTCAGCCTTTATTTTGGTGAGATAAGTTTTTGTAATTTTTGCATCAAAACAATTTTAATGAATGTCATATGACGTGTCACATGACCGTGACGCGAAGGTCGGCAAATAATTTTGTTATGACCTGACATGACTAGGCCTTCAAGTCAAGTCAGGTCATTTTGGTGGCAGGAAAAAGGCCGGCAGGACAACACTGATCCGTACAGATTTGTTGGAGCTAACTAACCGTCAATCTCGTCTCCGTCACCACACATAGCTTTGCCTTATCGCCAAATTGCACATCGGTATACCACTCCGGTTTCACACAAGTCTCGCCATCCCTTTTACGCGTACATGCTTGGTATTGGGGTGGGGAATAAGTTCTGCATGGTGATAAGTTAATTTTTCATTTGTCTATCTAAAATTATTCAGGTGTTAAATGAAAATTTAAAATCTCCAGTGTAATGAAATTTTGAAAATTTTCTTATTTTACAGGGTGACACAAAAGTCTTTGCACACATAAAATTTTAAATAACTTTTTTATTAATTGATCGAATTACAATCAAATACTGTCAAAACATGCGCAATAAGATGGGGTACAATCACAATCATTTCATTTCAAAATGCCCGCCCTTAGCTCGGATACAGAGTCGAAGTCGTGAGGAAAAATTTTCCACGATGGTACGCAGCTCTTGGGCCGAAATTTTGTCCCATTCTCTATGAAGGGCTTGCTTGAGCGACTCCAAATTTTTATGTGGAGTAGCACAGGCCCTGGCCTACAAAATAGCCCAGATGGAATAATCCATCGGGTTCAGATCAGGAGAATAGGGAGGCCATTCTTGGGATGATATGAACCCGGGCAGATGGGTCCGGCACCAGGTCTGAACTTTGCAAGCTCTGTGGCCAGGCGTAGAGTCCTGTTGGAAAATTCTCTCTTTCTGCCAAAAAGTAGTCCATAGAACGAGGTTTCCAAATGCCCCGGAGATTTTCCGCTATATGGGAAATTTTGTTGGTTTGGACCCCTAGGCACCCAAAAATCAGCGTTTTTCTGCCCATTGTGAAATTCCGGCCCAAACCATAACCCATAGGGCTTTTTTGAAATGACTGACTATACGATTAGAAAGAGCAGGGTTTTCTGCCTCTACTTTGTCCTTTTGATGATTATGGAGAGGCTTCGATTGTGGAAAAATTTCGTCTGGGAGAAGGATGGGGGGTACCTGCGTGCCGCTGGAGTAGCAATCGATATCTTTGGGGCCAAATTTCTACATTTGATTCACAAGTTAAACTGAATTTTTTAGGGTTGTAGGGCCCGGCATCTAGCTCATTTATGACCATAAGCTAGACTGATTTCCTTTTCATCCCGGTCTAGTATCTGATTCTTTTCTTAAAAATCCAGGGATTGGGGTATGCTGGCTTCTTGAGCCTCTACTGATTCCACTGGGTATTGAGAGACATTGATCTCTAGCTCTTTTTGAAAGTCACTAGTGTACCATTCAATTTATGCATAAAATTTGTTTTTTTCCTTTGAAAATTTTTAACTGGAATTTTTTGATGGTTTGGTAGACAGTCATCCTAGAGAAGCCAAGTAGGATTGATAGTTTGGAGGCTGTTTTTCCCTATTTGGATAAAGTTATTTCCAAAATTCAAAGACTAGATTTTATAGAGAATAGAGTGGGCTACAAAACAAAAAAAAGTGTTAAGCAATTGCTCTTTTTGGAAAAAAGATATGGGAAAAATAAAAGTGTGCAAGGACTTTTGTGTCACCCTGTAGATTTTCTTTTAGAAAAAAAGGTTTGAAGGCCATTCAACTCCATTTTTGAAAATTTTTGATTTGTCAATTTAAACTAGAGATCGACCGATCGAGATCTCGGTACCAAGACTCTCGGTCTGGGTACCGAGACTTGACCGAGAGTCTCGACCGAGATCTCGATCGGTCTTTTTAACATCCGACAGAGACTTTACCGAGACCGAGATTTTACCGAGAGTCTCGACCGAGATCTCGATCGGTCTTTTTAACATCCGACAGAGACTTTACCGAGACCGAGATTTTACCGAGAGTCTCGACCGAGATCTCAAGCGGTCTTAATTTTTTACCGAGAATCTCGGTTTAAATCCTCAGCGGCCCCGATAGGGGCCGCCGGGAATTATTTTTGAAGTTTTATCATATTTTCTTAAGGAAATTGACCAAATTTTTATTTCTGGTGAAAAAATTACGAAAAATTTTCTTGTTTCAGTATTCTGTTTTTGGTTTTGGTTGTTTTTTGAACGGATCACGAGTTCTGACCCAAAATCAACATCATGCCTGCCGGAACCAATATTAGAGGAATTGATTGATATGCTACGCGGGTACAAAAAATGGAACATTGGGCTTCCGGAGGGAATTTTTCGGGTCTTTTTGCTACTCTTGCAGTTTACGTCCCCATTTTTTGAAACCCTAATACTAGTACAATGAAAATCAAATTCTGCACTTCAGTTGGAGATTTTAGAGGGTGCTGATCCTGTTGAATAATTGTTGATTTTGTTGCTTGTTATCTATTTTATGAAACAAATATAAATTTTTATTTAAAAGGCGAAATTTTAAAAATCTCGGTCGAGATCTCGGTATTTTTTGACCGAGATTTATCGAGACCAAGATTTTACCGAGAGTCTCGACCGAGATCTCGATCGGTCCCAGTGTCCGGTCTCTAATTTAAATGCTTCTTCTCAAATAGAAAATTTTCAAGATTATACACAATTACTCATTTTGCCAGCTCAATCGAATAATATATTGCAGGTCCCTGTCCCTGGTCCCTGCGGAGGTCGCCTCCCCTCCCCGTGGCCTTGTCCCCGCGGGGACTTGGGGGCAAAATACATCCCTAAGAATGGGGGAAATCGGGAGTTATCGTCCGAAAATTTTGGAGTCGGATAGGAAAAAAGGCAATGGTAAAGAATCCGGAACCCAAAAAAAATTTTTTTTGACGTCAGCGTCAAAAAGTGACGTTAGATGACGTAGGACGTCAAAATGTATGTCAAAATCGGATTCAGCATCAAAAATTACCCGCGGGGAAGTCTTTTTTACATTGGTTTCTGAATAAAAAAATTTTTTTTGGGTTCCGGATTCTTTACCATTGCCGAAAAATAATTCATTTTTTCCAAATAAATGTATTAAAATTTTTTGTCGGGGCCGCTGACACACCTCTCAACACATTTTAAAACTTCAAAAATTCTTCAAAAACTAAACAGAAAATGGTAAAATTTCCTAAGAAATATTTAAGAAAAATAGAGTCATCAAGCGTTCGTTTGACGCCGAATTTTTATATGGAGTTAATAAATGGAAAATTGACTTTTATTTTAAAAGATACTTTCACTATGACACGGAACTTGTTCTTCCTTCCTCACCTTCCGAGTAATGATGGATGGAGTCGGTATACTTTGTCCACCAGCTCGTTCCATAATCATACACCCGCGCACATATTTCCCCATCATCATTAGCAAGCACGCATAGGTAGTTGTACCGTTTCTTTTCATTATATGTACGACATGTCTCTTTCGCGTGACCCGAACATTGCCCTTTGTATTGTGTGCCCCCTACGTCCGTGTCCCACCACCATACATGCCCACATGCACGACCAGTTCCATATGGAAGTGGGTCCTTGATAATTAATTTTTGTAAAGCATTAAGCCTGTTGACTGGATATCATGTATACCTATTTATATACACATGACCCCATGACCCGTCTCTTTTTTGCGTGCTGAGTCATTTCAGCCTAAAGTGCAAAAATAAAATAACAGTCCCAGAAAACTTTTTTGTTAGACCCGTTAGACCAAAAGTATAAAAGGCAAAGTTGTGCAGAATTTTATTCTCTATCTGCTGGTATTTTTTCGAATTTTTCCCGAAATACCGAAAAATAGGGTTTTTAGGGGATATTTCGACATTTTTGTTCGCATTTTGAAAAAATAACAATACCAGCAGATAGAGAATAAAATTCTGCATATATTTGCTTTTTATACTTTTGGTCTAACTGGTCTAACAAAAAAGTTTTCTGGGACTGTTATTTTATTTTTGCACTTTAGGCTGAAACGACATAGCACCTCTTTTTTGCATTGTATCGGGACATTAAAAAAGGTTTATACCTTTTTAGGCCTAGCTAGTCCAGAGATATGTACTATAAATGCAAAACTATATCTTACTATTTGATATTAATATATTTTAATGAACTCCGGACAAAATTTCGGAATTTTTCCGAAAAAGCTGATTTTAGATTTCGAAAATTTGGTCAGAAATTGTAAAAATTTTTGGTACTTACGTAGTTTGTTTGCACTTTTTACCCTCTCCTCCCTAAGCATTAAAAGATTTTTCATTGATCTAGTAATGTCAGATTCCGATTTAGCATCAAAAATTGTTCTCCCAGGAATTTTGTTTGGTCTAAAATTCCAAATGTTGGAAGGGTGTAAAAAGCATACTAGTCCCCCCCCCCCCGTAAGTATGTACAAAATCTTTAACCAAGATAGAGAATAATTTCACATTTTGACCCACCGATCCCGATGGTGCAAATGCTGCTAATCCTTTATTCACTCCATATGAAATTGCGGCCCCTGCAGCGGCTTTCAGGATTAGACCACCAAGAGTTACAAGCATCGACACAGGCTCAATAAGCACGACGACCTCGTCCGTTTGCAGGGAAGTGTCTATTCGGGGCTATGTCATTTCTTGAAAAAGTGCAAAATTACAGAGAGGGACAGAAAACGTGCTGTGTCGTTTGTAGAAAAGTGCAAATACAGTAACCAAAAGGAGAAGGACGGCTATTAGGGGATACTACGAAATGGGTAAAGGGCAAAAAGACTAAATTATGACAAAATAACAAAAACAAAATTAAAAAATAAAAATAAATTAATAAAAATTAATAATGATTAAATACTAAAAAAATAAACAAATTAACTAAAAAATAACTTGATAAAAAATTATAAAAATTATTTTTTAAGAAAAATTAAATTCTAGAAGGTTTTCGAAATTCGATTCTACTAGTAATAAAGGATCATAATAAAAAAAATTTGAGGAAATTATTTAAATTTTTTGAAAAAATTATTATTTTTTCCTTAAACATCTTGACCCTTTTTATACTTATTAGACCATATTTATAAGATATAAAATTCGTTTAAAAATTTTTCCGATAATTTCTTTGATGAAAAATCGTTCAATTTTTTTTTTATTTCAAGTCTCGTACCTCACATTGCGAAAAAGTTCTTTAATCTTAACAAATGTATTTGAATCTACATTTCTAATTTTCTGAAAAAAATTAACCCCGGTAGGTGCCCGATTTAGAACAAGGTTGAAAATATGGTAAATTTATCAAAAAAAAATTTTTGTCTGTCTTTTGTAAATTTTTTGAGGTCTCATTATTCCATTTCATCGGTTAGTTTCCCTAGCTTGGAAATTTCCCAGAAAAAATATTTAACCGATTTTCGGAGCTCATAAGAATCATGAAAAAATGCAGGAATTTGAAATTTATAAAAAAATAAGCTCGAAAAACCTTCTCAATCATTGCAAAAGAAATTTATTAGCTTTTTTCAAATTATATTCTGAAAAGAAATTTTGTGTGCTATTTTCTAATCCTTTATTTCTTTTCATAAATTATTTTTTTAAGCTGCAGAATTTATTTTTAAAATTTAATTCATTTTTTGGCAACGATTATAGAATGATTATAACTTTCAAAAAAATTATTTTTTATTTTTTTTTTGGTATTTAATCATTATTAATTTTTATTAATTTATTTTTATTTTTTAATTTTGTTTTTGTTATTTTGTCATAATTTAGTCTTTTTGCCCTTTACCCATTTCGTAGTATCCCCTAATAGCCGTCCTTCTCCTTTTGGTTACTGTATTTGCACTTTTCTACAAACGACACAGCACCGACAGAAAAGCCGCTGACAAAGAGTCGTCAACATTAAATGATTAAAGGCCGAATAACTAAATAATGCCAAAAACAAATTAAATAATTTATCTAAAAATAATAAAAAAATAAATTCTGATACGATAAATTATAATTCATAGGAAAAGAAATTCATAGAAGACCACCAGCAGATATCTCTCAAGTCCATCAATAAAATTCGAATTTTTGGCCTAAAGTAAAGTTTCAGATAAGTCTTCTGGTTAAAAAAAAATCAAAAATTTGCAACCTCCCAGAGACAAATAGAATTTTTTGGCCCAAAAAAATTCAATACGGCCTTAGATTAAATCTGGGGATTTATAAAAGTTATTAAAAATAAAAAGACAAAAAAAGTAATTAAACAAGTCGTTAAATCTATTACTCTCTATATGCACTTTTTCAAGAAACGACCAACCACGGCCTTTATGGCGCCCTTTTTGGAGTTCCTGCTCCAGTTGTGCCATGTACTGGTCCACCTCCTCCTTCGTCATGGCCTCGTCGGAGTCGGTGTCGTTGTCCATAAGGTCCACAATCCCATACAGTGCGTAAGTCATCTCATGTAGGTCATGCTCATTTGGATAATGAATCAGGTTCAGCGTTCCGTTGACATTCATCGGTGGCAGTTTGGCGGCGGGCGGAGCTTTGGTTGCGTTTACGTTTTTGGCCTGTGGGGGAAAATTTAGGGTACTGGTTAGTGCTGTTTGAGAGTCTCGATTTTGAGTTGAGATTTTCTCGGGTTTTTTAGGTGTCGAATATTGTGGGAACTAACACCACTAGTATTGGGGAACACCACTAGTATCGAAAACCACTAGTAAAAAGTATGTTTTTAGTCTCAAGATCGGAACTTTATAGCCAGTTTAGATATATTTTTATAGCCAATTTAGATAAACCCATGAAAACCCATGTTCAATAATTTTTAAATATTTCGGAATTTATACGGGAAATTGTTCATTAAAATGTACCTCGTTACCGGCTTGAGGCATTTGGTCCGTGAGCGGGGGAAGGTTGAGACAGAGGAGAAGAAGAAAAAGGAAAAGGAGCATTTTGGAAAGGGATTTGGGGGGGGGGGTGAAATTGAAAAATGGTGAAAATCCCCTTTTTGGGCCNGCCAAAAAGTGTGGGGGCGGGATTGGCACGGAATAATTTGAGCACATTTGCGATGATCGGAGCCGATCATATGATGACATTTTGGGGATTTGGCCCACCAAAATGCGGGGGTGAAAATCACGGGATCGGCTTCGGAGGGCCAAAATTGCCAGATGGAATAAATTAAGGCCATTTTATGATCGGAACCCTTCACATTGGGATGGTCCCATGACAGCCCAAAAATTTAGAAAATGATGTCACTTTTGGGAGAGATGGAGGCCAATATGGATGGCCAAGTCGGAATACCGTATCCTCTTGGAATATGTACGGTTGTGAACTGTGGATTGCGAGTTGCGGTTTTTGGTGAAAAATCCGCAATAAATCTGCAACTTTAAGCACCCTATTTATTCCGAAACTTTGAAAATTTTTATTTATTTTTCATAGATTTTTTGGAGTTTTTCATAAGAGTCAATTTTTCTCTTCTAGAGGGAGGGACTCGGCACTAGAGACCGGACACTGGGACCGATCGAGATCTCGGTCGAGACTCGCGGCAGAGTCTCGGTACCGAGATCTCGGTCGGCCGATATCTACTCGGCACCCTATACACAATATCGTGCTTGAGTCGTTTGGTCGAACAGTGCAAAAAATGGATTTACACTAAAAATGTCTAAAAAATCCAATAAAAACCTCTAAATTTTTTAAATTGTAAATAATATTTTTGCGTTTTATCTACAATTAAAAATTTTTTTAAAATAAAATTGCTTTTTTTTAATCCAATAAAACAAAAAATTTCACTTTATTCCTCTTGTAATGAAAATAATTTATATTTTTTTCTCTGAAAAATTTAGTAATTATAAATGTGATCCGTCGCCACACCTCAAAAATGTTTTAAAATTATTCAAAAGCCAAAAATACAATAAAGGCTCTAAAATAAGCCTCCCGGCTTATTTTTTCAAACCCCCTCAAAGGGGAGGCTTATTTTAGAGCACCGGCTTATTTTTTTCGAACCTCCTTTCGAAATACCTAGGTATATTTTAGCATGAAATTTAAGAAACATTTATTTAAATAATTTTATAAACTAAAAAATCAAATGCAAATTCTATTTCAAAAATTGATCTAAAAATTAGAAAATAAGCTCAAAAATGCTAAGAAATATGCGTAAAAATGTCCCAAAATTGCCCAAACTATGCGAAATATGCCCGAAAAATGCGAAATATGCACAAAAAGTCGAAAATATGCAAAAATATGCAGTTAAGAAAGCATGCAAGAAAGTTCAAACTTTGCTAAAAATGCGTTTTATGTGATTTTCAAGTTGTTCTGAGCTAGCAAAAAAATTATGAATTTGCATATAAATTACGTCCTTAATCATAACCTATAGTCAAGACAGAAACGTTTGTTTTGACTATGGGTCTCGCTCCTCAAGATTTTTTCCCGCTCTTCAAATAGTTTCAGTGCCTTTTGCTGACTTTTGTTGCGCAAAGGTCAACCGGATTCTCTGTGACATCAAATTAAAAATTCTTCAAAATGGTTACTGCCAAGAAGAAAAGGGGGGCTTATTTTAGAACACCGGCTTATTTTAGAGGAAATACGGTAGTTATATATCTCAAGAAAAAGCTTAAACAAACAGTGGTGGATCCAGAGGGTGTCAGGGGGGCCATGGACCCCCATGGCAGACGATAATTGACTAAAAATCGACCAATTTACTTATGAAATAGACCTCAAATTCTTAAAATTTTATCCAGCATTGGAATTTGGAACTGCCGACATCTCATAATATATTGAAAATTCTTTAGTTGGACCCCCTTTTGAGATGAATTTTCTGAAGAATTTGGATGTGGTGGACCCTCATGCCAAATCCTGGATCAGCCATTGGTGATAAATAATAGATCGTTCGATTATTTTCATTTACCGGCGCCCGCAAGTCAACGCCTAGCCCTCATATAGTTGGTCCTTACGAAAAATCTTTAGAAATACTGATTTTTCTAAATAAAATTATTTATTACCATAAGAAATTATTTAAAATTCAAAAAAATATAAAGAATAGTTGAATATATTAGTTATTTTTTTTCGAGGAAAAATAATTTGTAATACAAGTAAATTTAAAAAAAATTGCTGGTTGTGGATTGCGTGAATTGCGGTCTTTTTTTGGGTTGCGGATTGCGAGTTGGGGATTTAAAAAATCTGATTTTGTCAACGCTGGTACATCCCGTTATCTTTTTACTATTAGGACAGATCTATAGAAAGCAGATATCTCTATGCAAAAGCATATTATTTCTGGTCTTTAGCTGAAGGTTTGTCGAATTTTCTTTAAAAATTTGAAGTTTTTCAAACCATTTTTTTCCCATTTAAGCTACGGTCACATTGCACCCGCAGTGCGGGACGGAAATCCGCTGCGGGATGCGGGCCCCGCATAAGTGGTCACATTGAGACAGAAAATTGCCCGCAGCGGACCCCGCACTCCGTTGCGGGATGCGGGCCCGCATAAGTGGTCACATTGACACGGGGAAAATATATGAGTTTCTATTTTATAAATTATAATATTGTTGTAATCATAAAATCATTAAAGATATTTATAATAAAATATAGGATTTTTAAAAGATAAAAATTATAGATTTTAATAATAAAAATATTGGAATATTATTAATAAAAATATATTTTTAAATAAAAATATAGGATTTGTTATAAAATAGTTTTAAGAGAAGCATTATTAGAAAAAATTTATTTGGCAATTATTTCTTTTCAATTACCAATACATAGTATAGGCAATAATCAATCATCGTATCTTGCCAAGGAACTTTCCACGGTACACCCCGACTTGTGGCGGGCCAACTTGTGGCGGCCAACTTTTGGCGAAGGGAATGAAGATCATAGTGATGTCTAGAGACAAAAAACTACTAAATGACTAATAAACAAAACGCATAAAATTGACGAAATGGCAAAAATTATCACAAAAGGAAAAAAATGAAATAAAATATTTTAATAAGTATATTATAAATAAAATAATTTTATTTTTAAATTTTTATTTAAAAAAAGTTGAAAATAATTAAGTGAAAATATTTTAAATTTATAAAATGAAATTTTTATATATTTTTTAAATTATTTTTATAAATTTGTTTTAATTATTTAATTTTTTTACAATTATTAATTATAATAAGAATAAATTAATTATAATAAGAATCTTATAAAAGTAATAATTTTTGCGCAATTAGAAATATATATATTTTTTATTTTGTAATAATATTTGCCATTTATTAATCAATTTTAGGCGTTTTCTTTATTTAGTCATTTAGTAGTTTTTAGTCTCTAGACATCACTTTGATCTCCATTCCCTTCGCCACAAGTTGGCCCGCCACAAGTCGCGCTGTTCCGACTTTCCATTCGGCATTAAAGTATTGCAACAATTTCTCACGCATCTGAACTTTTTGCCATTCACATTTTTTGCCATCAGCAATTTGATTTTTACTATGTTTTCTTATCAGTTTTTATTCTACAATTCAATATCGCTTTTCTAATAATCCAAACAAATTATTTGATTCGTTTTAGAGCGAATTTTAATTCACAAATTGTGAGCATATACAATTTTTTTAATCATATTGAATTATATTAATTACTATTAAATAAGTACATTTATTCATCAAATTTTATATTTCATTATTTTTTTTAATAATAATTTATTTTTAATAATAATTTACTAAAAAATAATTTCCCTACATCAAAAATAAGCATTCCCCGCAGTGCGGGCCCGCAAACTAGGACGAGCTCAACGTGGAAAATTTCCCCGTTTGCGGGGCCCGCATGCGGGATTCCGCACCAATGTGACCACTCATGCGGGGCCCGCATCCCGCAGCGGAATTACGCAACGGGATCCCGCAACAATGTGACCACTCATGCGGGGCCCGCATCCCGCAGCGGAATTACGCAACGGGATCCCGCAACAATGTGACCACTCATGCGGGGCCCGCATCCCGCAGCGGGTTTCCGTCCCGCATTGCGGGTGCAATGTGACCACATTTGCGGGCAAATTATGCGGATTCCGCATCCCGCAGCGGAAATCCGCATCAATGTGACCAAGGCTTTATTCCTGGCCATCCTACACATCATTTTTGGCCGATTTTGATTGGCTCAAAGGGTGACATCATTTTTGGTCAACTTTTTGCGCTACCAACTTTTTGGACTATCATGTGCCCTCAAATGAAGGGTTCATAAAATGGCCTTAATTTATTCCACATTGCGAGCTTTGCCATCCGAGGCCAATCCCGTGATTTTCACCCCCGCTTTTTGATGGGTTCCATCCTCAAAATTTTGTCATATGCTAACATCAAAGGTGGATTTAATGATGATGAAAGACTTGAATATGGCTATAGTGAAAGGAGAAATATGATTGATTCGATCGAGTTTTCCGGATTGTCTCGTTGATGTATCGATTTTGACCTCGGAGCCGAGCGGCGACACCTGTTTTGTAGATAAACGTTCGAAATTTGGCATTATTGGTGGTGTTAACCCAACTGATCAGCATCTAAAACTATTTACAGCTAATGGTAAATAGAGTGATCTTTATATCAAATGATTGCACTACTAAAGTGCTACAATTTAAGTTCAGATTTATTCAAATTGGGCAGCTGGCCAAAAAAGTTATGGTCAAATTATTCGATTTTTGGTCAATCTCTGGGATTACGGCCATAACTGGCTTACTCTCGTTTCGTCTAAAGCTCGTTTTCGTCTAACCACAAAAAAGCTCGTTTCGTCTAAAAATTCGAAAAAACATTTCATGTGGATCCCGCAAAATGGCAAGTAGATCCCCCAATATGGTATTTAGAACCCCTAAGATGGTATGTAGAACCGCAAATGGCATTTGCCATTAGACGAATTTTGGCTTTTTCGCTGGTTAAACGAAATGAGCGTTTTTGGCTGGTTAGATGAAATGAGTTTTAGACGAAACAAGCTTTAACGAGCGTTAGACGAAATGTGCGGCAGCGCCATAACTTTCTAGCCAATTCATATAAACTGTGCCATCACCCCTTTCCCAAGACCATTCCAGACATTCCGGACCAAGGACCAAAGATGGAAGAAGAAGCGACCGGAAGGAAAAGTGAAGAGGAGGAGCAGGACATCGAGGACAGTGAAAGAAAGAAGAAGAGGAAGGTAAAGAAGAGACGATGAGAAAAGAGGAAAAGAAAGAAACAGAGAAGAAAGAGCCCAGAACAACCATTTTTTATCGGCTGGTCGATCTCTCCTCCCCTCCCCGCGGCGATCCCATCCAACGATCCGTGCAATGCATTATTATTCACTTTTTCACTTTTCACATCTTCAACATAAACAATTTTTGCCTTCACCATTTTCGCAACATTTTCTTTTTATTAGGAAAGGGAAAGTCGTGGTCGACTTTAAAGGGGATTTCGGGGTCGAAATCCAAGTCTTTTTCGAATCGAATTTAGTGGTCTGAATTCGACAAAAATTTGTGGAAATTTTTGGTTCAAAAATCAGAAAAATTAGACAAAACTTTTCGGATTGAAATTCAGAAAATAAATAAATTTCAAAATCAGAAAAGGTCCTGTTGGAAGGATAAAGGTCCCCATCCCTTTTCATTGTTTGCCTCGTCCTCGTCCTTTTTGGACCCCCTTCCTCCTTTCCCGTTGATATCCTCGCAATTTGGTGTTAATTTATTGGGTCAGGTAAAAGAAGAGTTCGGACGAAAGGATCAGGGAAAGACCACACTAAAAACCCCGAAAATATAGATCTGTGAGGTGTTCTACACAATTGGCCCATCGATTGTGCGGACTGTGTTCGACTGTGTGCGTTCAATAAATAAATTTCAAAATCAGAAAAGGTCCTGTTGGAAGGATAAAGTCAAATCTCTATCTTTTCAAATCTCTATCTTTATCTCAAATCAAATCTCTATCTTTCGAAACAAATGCCACTCCATAAAGCTGTATCCAAAATATTTTAGATTAAGATTAGTTGAGCAATCACTGATCAGTTGGGAGAGACCAGTTCATTAGTACATATTTAGTGAGGGGAGGCGTGGCGCGACATTTGGGGACCAAGCCCTATAACTCGGTTTAAGCAGAACCCGGAGAAACCATATTGTTATCAAAAAATAAAGCGAAAATTAGCTATAAAATGAGCCTAAATCCATTTTATTTGGCCCACTACAAAAAAAGTTATTGCCAAAATACTCTCAATTTGGCCGAAATTTAAAAAATAGCGATATTTTGGCCGTAACTTTTTTTTGTAGTGGGCCAAATAAAATGGATTTAGGCTCATTTTATAGCTAATTTTTTACTCTATTTTTTGATTACAAAATGGTTTCTTCATGTTTTGTTTAAGCCGGCTTATAGCGCTTGGTCCCCAAATGTCGGATCCCCAAATGTCGGGTAGCCGAGGGTAGGTGCTGAGCCCCCAGAGAAACGCGGGAGGGAAGGCTTGACCATGGAAGAAATCTCCGGGCCCTGGGGATTATGGTCTTGAACCCATGGCATGAACCCTTCCCCAAGCTTGGACAGATACAATAGTCTTGGCTTTATTCCTCCAAAGGCGATATCAATAGATGGATACATCAGAATGGTCGTCCCATCATCAGCTCCCGATCGACTCTCACTCCCGACTGACTGACTCTTGACTGACTGACCCCGGGGGAAAAGAAATGCATAGATGAACAAAAGGGGCGGGGCAAAGACAAATAGGCGGGGCAAATGAAATGGGGATGATGATCAAAGTACGGGATGGGAAGAGAGTTGTCCAGTGGCTCCAAGAGATTGAATTTTGGGGTGCCGCCGGGAGAAATCCTCACAATTTGCTTCTCCATGGTTTCATGACATTTGCGGCACTCGATAACCGAGCTGATTTTTTATAACTTCGATAGGTTTAAAGGAAATTTTGATAGGATTTATTCTACTCCCAGAGTTCTAAATTTACGGACTCGGTCGTTTGAATCCCACGATCGAGTTCCCGTTGTTACCTATATTTTTCGTTTGAGTCCCTGTCTAAAAATTTTTGAACAAAAATTTTTTTGATGCGAAATTTTCTGAACTATCTAGGAGCTATGAATTTTTTTTTTGAAAAACTCGAGATCTGTGAATTTTCTGAAAAATTCGAGGCCTGTGAAATTTTTGAACAATTCGGTCTATAAAAATTTTCGAAAAATTCAAAGCTTATAAGATTTTTGAAACAACTGTAGGCCTGTGGAATTTGAAAAATTCAAAGCCTAAGAAATTTTTTGAAAAAATCGAAGCCTATGAAAATTTTTGAAAATATGAAAATTTTTAGACAGGGATAACAACTGGGATTCAAACGTTGGAGCTCAATCGTGGGTACTCAAACGACCCTCACTGCTAAATTTAAAATGGTAACGGCGCGTTTTCCAACTTACAAGTGTCGTTGAATATTACTGTGTTAGAGATAATCAGTCGTATCGATATGCATCGGCAGAGAACAAAACTTTTCTTTGAGACAGAGAAAAATAATTGGTAAAATACGGTTAATGCCAAATTTAAAAGCATTGGCATATTGTTTTTCGCTCGTTTCATATGTCGGCTCCATTTTCTTATCGAGGTTAAAAAATCATTTGAGTATTATTCTGTGGTTGCTAGAACAAGATTAATTTAAATACATTTTAAATTAAGCGAGAACTTTGAAACGAAAAATACAGTTTGGGTTATAACTCAGTTCAAACACACCTTAGAGAAACAAGCTTGGTATCAATAGATACCCTCCTCATTATAAATTAGCTACAAAATGAGCCTAAACCCATCCGAATTAACCCAGTCCAACCTAAAAAAAATTATGACCAAAATAATCATTCGTGCGAGCCTTTTTTGTAAATTGACCGATACGAGTGATTATTTTGACTATAACTTTTTCATAGTTGGCTAATTCGGAGGGCTTAGGCCCAATTTATAGCTAATAATTAGTTCTATCTTTTCACAACAACATTCGTTTCTCTAGGTTTGGTTTAAACCAAGTTATAGCCGAAACTGTATTTTTCGTTTCAAAGTTCTCTTCCGACCTCAAAAATGGAGTTAAATTAATCTTGTTCTAGCGACCGCAATATAACGAAACGGACCATTTGGGCGCCGATTGTTATAACTCGGCTCAAACCTAATCTAGAGAAAAGAATTTGGGGTCAAAAGATAGCCCTGAATGTCTGCTACAAAATAAGCCTAACCTCATTCGAATTGGTCCATTGCAAAAAAAAGTTATGGCCAAAAGAAGCGCGCGTATCGACCAACTCACAAAGCATGCCGATACGGGTGCTTATTTTGGCCATAACTTTTTTTCAATAGTCTAATTCGAATGAGGTTAGGCTTATTTTGTAGCAGACATTCAGGGCTATCTTTTGACACCAAACTCGTTTCTCTAGATTAGGTTTGAGCCGAGTTATAACAATCGGCGCCCAAATGACCCCAACCCCAATATAACTCTGTTCAAATGTCAGCTAATTGGATGAATTTGATGCCAAAAAGGACCTATTTTTCAAAAAAATTTTCTTTAGGTTAGTCTAATTAATCAAGGTTATGATTGTGTTCGGAATATTCGCCAGTGGAAAATCGACAGTAAATGGCAAATGCAAACAAAAAAAGCACATAGCACCGGTAGTGGTTTGAGCACAAAGGCTTTTTTTTAAAGTTTGTTTAGAAGCAACTAGAGGTGTTTTTGGTGTCAAAGAAATGCGAAATAAATAAAAACCTATCCGGATTTGCCCACTGTGAAAAAAGATTTAATCATTTATCCCTCTTTTATCGTTGAAATACATCACGAAATACCGTATTTTCTCCAATTTAAGTTGTTCAACCCCCTCCGCCGTCCGGAGCGGACTTATTGGAGGGGACTTAACCCTGGAGGGCTGAAGGTTTACAAAAATAACAAAAAATTCCAATAAATTCACCTTCAACGAAAAATTTTGCATGGATTTTCGCATCAAATCCGATATTTTCGGATAAATTTGCTTTTTTGTTTTCCTTGTAAATCGGCATTCTCTAAAAAGAGTCCTGAGATCAAGCCCTTTGTTTTAGAAAATTCAACCGCTTCAATTTTTGGTCATCGTGTAGGATATCTTGGTTTCTTCAAAATGCTTATTTGTTGAGAATTAAGTCGTTATATGTATAAGTATAATTTATTTCCTAGACAGAAATTTTAGCGCTACTTGGAAGGCGACGGTCTTTGGGACTAACAATTTTTTTTTCGAATTTCGAAACTCAAATTGCTCAATCCCCTTCCGAGGAGGAGCAGAGGGCTTAAATTGGAGGAGACACGATATTCAGATCCCAATTAAATTTATGCAAAAGAGAAAAAGCCCGAAAGAAAGAAAGATTAAGAAAAAAAAATAAAATAAATCGTTAAATCTTAAATCCCATCTCAAAAACGGGGAAACTCAAAGGATTCTTTTCCCCATCATCATCCGCCGGTGCACATTTTGGCGCCTCTCCTAGGCAATGCGGATCCCAAGCTCCTCTAGCCCGCTCTCAATGCGTTCCAAAGCAAGCATCAGCGTATCTTGCTTCGCCTTTATCATAGAAGTCGACTTCAACTGCGCGAAGAGCTTCTCGAGCTCCGGATGGCTCAGCTTCTCGTCCTTGTTTGCGTCGCCAATGGTCACCAGGGATTGCAATCCGATCCGGAGAGTTCCCCCTGGTGACAACTTAAAAGAAACAGCTCATTTGAACAAGCACCGAAGGAAGCAGTGGTGTATTTTACCCGTCCCAATTTTTAAAATTAAACTCCATTTTTACATTCCCGTGCTTTACTCGGAGGCTTTTAAGGCCGCTAAACACAATGGCACATATGGTTTTTGAAATTCGAATAATTTTAGATTCAAGGTTTGTGTAATTTTTTGAAAATTAAATCATTTATTTTTTTGAAAAAATGAAATTTCCTAAATCCCTACACCTATGAAATTTTCTTAAAATCCCATAGGAAGACTTTTTCAGAACTTTCCATAAGCCTAAAGTTTTCAGAAAATTCTAGAGGCAAAGTCAGAAATTCAGAGGCCTGGAATTTCAAAAATTTTAGAGGCCCATGGTTTAAATTTTTTGGAATTTTAGAAAAATTGCAGGCTTAGGGTTTAATAAATTGTCAATATTTTGGATGTCCTCTGCGAAGACACTACGGGCGAAAATAAGTTTTGATCTTTGCTCTTTTTGGTTGATTTTTTTTCATTTTTTACTGCCCAAGTGATCACTGCCCAAATGATCACTGCCCAAGTGATCACTGCCCAAATGATAGGGTGCCTTATATTTTACCTCTGTCATTTTCGTTTTCACACATAGCTGTTCCCCGTCGTCGTCACTCTTGCATACACTATCATTCTTGCGACCCGTACATGCGCGCACCATTCCAGCATCAGTGTGCCTTTTTGGTGCTATGACTTCCGGCCAAAATTTCCAAAATGGGTGTTTTTTCCAAAAATGCCAATAGAAATGTAATTCCCGAAATTTTTTAGAACTTGACAGGCTAAAAAATAGTTAAGCAAAAAGATATACTGTAGAATTTATGATCTATCTCTTGGTAATTTTTTTAGTTCCAAATTTTTCGAAAAACTAAAATTTCTCGAAATTTTCCAAAAATTTTGAAATTTTTATGAGAAATTCGAAAAATTTTGTATCAAAAAATTGAGCAAAATTCTGCATCTGTTTGCTTAACTATGCTTTGGCCTAACAATACAATCCTATTTGGCATTTTTGGCCGAAACGACTCAGCAAGTACCGTTTTCCCATCACCGCGCAGTACTTGCCTCCATAGGGTTCTACGCACAGTCTTTCACTGGTCGCCAATTCGGTGCACTCTTTTTTCATCGGCTCACTTGAACATGTGGAAGCTTTCTTGCCGTATGCACACACTCTTACACAGCGCCGGACCCGGCCAAATCTGGCCTTCATTAAAGAAAAGAATGTTTTACGCCGACATTTGTTTATAGCCATGGACAGGATTTCGGTTATAATAACTTTTTTAGAGTTCGGACTGGTTCTGGCTTTTCTGGTTCTGGTTTTTTTTAATGAGGAAACCCAGAAAATTAGATTTTTCTGAAGAATAGATCCTGAACCAGGTCTCTTGGACTGGTTTTTTTTAAATTAAGCGAAATCAGCAAAATTTCTAATCAAGATTTCATTTTTCACAATTAAACGATATTGATTATATTTTTCCATTAATTTTTAAAAGCACTTGAAAATTAAAAAAAAACACTTCGAAAGATAATGAAAAATAATTGTGGCCTTCGCAGAACACTGATACCCCCAAAATATCGACTTTTTAATTCTTTTAAAACCTTGGGCCTGCGAATTTGTTCAAAGTTTCAAAGCTTTTGAATTTTTAAAAAAATCATGGATGGGTCTATGAAATTTTCTGAAAAACCCAAGACCTATGAAAATTTTCCAAAGCCTATAATTTCCAAAAAATTCCAATATTCATACCTTTGGAATTTTTGAAAAACACATTCTATGAAATTTTCTAAAAATTTAATCCAAATTTATCTTATAATTTAAGAAATTTTTTGAAAACCATAGCCTATAAAAATTATATATAAGCCATATCTGCGAAATTTTTCGAAGATCACCATGACCATTTTTTATAAGCCTATGAAAAATTTTTAAGAAATTAAATCAATTGTCTTTTTTGAGTTATGAAAATTTCTGGAAATTTTTTTGTTTTATTCATCATTCGTTAAATTTACATTATTAAAAAATTATTCTATTTTAGGGCAAAATTCGTATTTTGAAAAAAATCAGGAAAAAATTATTCCATTTTATTTCCACTCAAAAAGCAATAAAAATGTGGTAAAAACTTTTTGAACTTTTTAGCACTTAATATTTTTTTCTCGCATTTTTTCTCTATTTTTGCATAAAATTCATTTAGATTGCATTTGAATCGGGTTATGGCCAATTGAACGCGATTTTTGAAAATATGTAAGAATTCAGAATTTTTTACCGCTTCTTCTTTCGCATCAGGCAATTTCCCGTCCAACAAATTTTCCAACACTACCAATCCGAACTGGGCAGCGGAAATCATCTTTTTGTCCTTTTTCTTGGTCAGTAGGCGCTTGTACCATATAGCCTCAGCTTTCTTGGCCTTGACCAGTTGGTCCACAAACTGGCTAGCCTCAATCGCCGTCGCGCCCCCATCGTCGTTGGTGTCCATTTCCTCCAGCAACATGTCAAGTCCGTCCCTCGCCAGATTTAAGGGTTTTGCTGCCCACATACGCAGCATCTTCCCAATTGGGAGGGAAGGAATTGGGAAGTCCAGCAGGTTGGTCTCGTTGCTATCAACTAGGGAACGCCAAGGAAAGAAAGGAAAGAAATTGATCCTAGGGCGTATGGTGCTAGGACGTTAGATAAAGAACCGCCGAATGATGTAGTCTGGCCTAAAACTTTTTTGTTAGACCTGTTAGACAAAAAGTATCAAAGGCAAAGTTGTGCAGAATTTTATGCTGATTTGAATGATATAAAAAATTTTCCGAAATTCTGCCAAAAAGTTCAAAATATCCCCTAAAAATCATATTTTTTAGTATTTCGGGAATATTTCGAACTTTTTGGCTGAATTTCGAAAAACAAAATATACCATTTGAATCAGCGTAAAATTCTGCACAATTTTGCCTTTTATATGGACTTTTTGTCTAACAAGTCCAACAAAAAATTTTTAGGCCAGACTACATAATTTGGCGGTTTTTTTATTTAACGTCCTAGCACCGGGCGTATCATTGCTCGTTGGCACGCCCATTTATGGTCTGCGTCTCTGCCCATTGATGGTTAGTGCCGGTGCAGCTCCATAGAACTCAAGTTCGTTACACCCAACGGCCGAAAACTTTTTTTTGAAGCTTACAGGTTTTGCCATAAAGAATCGTTCAACCCGTTTAAAAAAAATCTATATTTAGAAGCGAAATTATGTGAATTATTTTCATTTGGAATTTAAAGACTTTATGTTCCTTTGGCATTTGGAAGCGAATAAAAGACATTACGTCCAAATCCAACTCAAAAATTTCGCTTCAAGATATAGATTTTTTTGAATCCTACTGTTTTCTGAAAGATTCTTTATGGCGATGAGTGTACAAGAGCAAATAAGTATATGCAGAATTTTATGCTCTATCTTTTAGTATTTTTAGTTCTTCGAAATTCTTTTGAAATTTTTCAAAAAACACCATTTTTTTCGCATTTTTCGAAAATTTTTATTTTTCACAGAAATTTAAAAAATTAAAAAGGTTAAAAGAAAGAGCATAAAATTCTACACATATGCTTTTTGTATGCTTGGGGGTTCTACCAAATTTAAAAAGTTTTCAGCCATTGGATTCTAACGAGCTGGGTTCTATGGAGTTGTAGCCGGTTAGCGCGTCCAAAGTCATGTTTTCCTTTTCTCTAACCACCACTGGCATCCCACCCCCGTGAAGAGGCGCACGCGCTGTGATGAAGGGGTGTACGGTAGTGTTAGGAACAAGACCAAGACCGGTACCAAGATCGTGACCAAAAACAGTGCACCAAAATCAAGATCGATAATAACCGAGACCAAGTCTTAGTCTTATGGTCTTGGTCCCGGTCTTGATCTTGATATCGAAAACAAATTTGGCCTTGATTTTTAGCATTTAATCACGGTCTGTTGAACCGGATATAATTTTTAATTAGGCAAAACATTCTAAAAAATATGTTGAAATGAACGAGGCAAAAAATTGGGACTAAAAACAAAATCGGTACCAATACCATTGCTCAATCAAGACCAAGACCAGGGATGAGAAATCAAGACCAATAATACCCGGCCTTGGTTTTCAGACCAATATCAGGTTTGGACCAAGACTAATAAGTCTTGACCACGATTTTCGAAAATTCCTAACATTACTGTACGGGCGTGGGATGTTAGAGAAAAGGAAAGCATAAAAATAGTGTGGTTTTTGGACTGGTTAACCATCAATGGACAGAGACGCAGACCATAAATGGGCGTGCCAGCGAGCATTGGTAGGCCTAGAATTAACATTCCTTACCATTAACCAGTGACAGGTTGGTGGTTGCCTTGGTCGTGGTCGTCACCGTCATGTTGTTAACACCCTTCTTGGTCTATATAGGCAAAATATACGTACGGTACCTATTTGCAGACCAAGCTATAACTCGGTTCAAAGGCAACTCTAAGAAATGAATTTGGTAGATAATGTTAAAAATTAGTTATAAAATGAGCCCAAACTTGTTCGAATTAGTACATTATTAAAAAAAGTTATGACCAAAATACTCATTTTGGCCTAATCACCATAATTTTGGCCATAACTTGTTTCACATGGAACCAATCTGTTTAAGCTTAGGCTAATTTTGTGGCCATTTTTTTGCTCTATTTTTTAATATTAAAACTCATTTTTTGGATTCCGTCAAATTGAATTACGAAACCGCAACAAAAGTGTCTCGCGAAATGGTACCGGGACGAAGTCTCTAAGGACAGTAAATAGTTATGTTTTAACCACGAGATCGACTAACATAAAATATATGTTGTAGCCGATATCGAAATTTCAGCCGATTTCGAAATCGGCTAGCCGATATCGAAATCGGCTAGCCGATATCGAAATGGATTTTTCTTCAAAACAAAAATTTTTTTTTGAGGCTTCCTAGGCCAAAACTTTAAAAAGCAAATATGTGCAGAATTTTATGCTCTATCTTTTGGTCTGATTAGTTTTCTGAATTTTGGTTAAAATTTTGAAATTTTTTGAAATTTTTAAAAAATTGAATTTTTCGAAATTTTCAAAAATTTTCAGGAAAATTTGAAAATCTAATCAGGCCAAAAGATAGAGCATAAAATTCTGCACATTTTTGCTTTTTAAAGTTTTGGCCTAGGAAGCCTCAAAAAAAAGTTTTTGTTTTGATGAAAAAAATTACTCGATTGATTTCGATATCGGCTAGCCGATTTCGATATCGGCTGATTTCGATTTCGGCTACAACATATATAAAGCAAAATATGTAGAACTTCATGAATCTATTTTTTCCATCAGAAGTAACTGATGGAAAAAAACTTATTATTAAAATTGGCCAGAATATCGAATTTTTGCATAAATACTCGCTTTATAGTTTTGTTCGGATCTTAAGGCTATAAAAATACTAAATTCTAACAGTCCTAGCACTTTCAATACCTCGTTGGCGGCTTGCGGTGCTTGGTCCGAGAGGTGGGGTTGGAGGAGAAGAAGGAAAAGGAGAAGGAGCATTTTGGGGGATATGTATTTGGGGGGAATTGGTAAGGGGAAAAGTGATGAAAAACCCCTTTTTCGGCCAGCTTATGAAGGGAGCAAAAAGTGTGGGGGTGGGATTGGTATGGAATAATTTAAGCACATTTGCGATGATCGGAGCCGATCATATGATGACATTTTGGGGATTTGGCCCACCAAAATGCGGGGGTGAAAATCACGGGATCGCCTTTGGTGGGCCAAAATTGCCAGATGGAATAAATTAAGGCCATTTTATGATCGGAACCCTTCACATTGGGATGGTCCCATGACAGCCCAAAAATTTAGGCAAAAATGATGTCACTTTTGGGAGAGATGGAGACCAATGTGGATGGCCAAGTCGGAATACCGTATCCTCCAAGTCGGAATACCGTATCCTCTCGGAATACGGCCAAGTCGCAAGGGCGTAGCCAGGAGCGGCTGGGGGGGGGGTATAGCCCCTCCTCCGAAATGCCAAGTCGAAAAAATTTCAAAAGGTTCCTACCCGTTTATTTTGCCTAAAATTTCAAAAAATTTCCCCGGCGGCCCTTGTCTCGCCGCCGGCACCTCTCAATATAAAGAAAATTCTGCAAAAATGACCAATTTTCATAAGAAATGCTCTAAAAATGCGAAATTTTCTACGGCGGTTTGAAGAGGAGGGAGGAGGAGGGGGATCAGGACCCAGGTATTGGTGAGGGCCGGATCTGGAGATGAAGAAGATGGAGGAGGAGGAGAAGATCGGGGCCGGCGGGGGATCCGATCAGTGGAGGGGGAGGTGGAGGTGAAGAACAGCCGGAGGCGGCGATGGCACGGCTTGAAGGTGAAGGTGAAGAACAGCCGGAGGCGGCGATGGCACGGCTTGAAGGTGGAGGTGAAGATTGGCCGGAGGCGGCGATTGCACGGCCTTGGAGGTGGGGGTGAAGATTGGCCGGAGGCGGCGAAGGCACGGCCTTGGTTGGAGATG
>LDKF01000751.1:38986-54954 GCA_001026735.1 Rotylenchulus reniformis | reverse complement strand
TTTCCCGAAACTCTAAATTCGAAACTGATACCGGAACCCGAGAAATCAGGATCAAGCTTTAAATCATGGTAACTCGGGATCAGAATCTCGGCCGATGTTCGGTATCAGGATTTGCCGGAGTTTGAACTCGATTCCAAAAATCTCGGATTTATAGATTGTGTACATAGAAAAAGACAGGCAAAAATCATTATAAAAATAAAATAAAATAAAATTAGACCATTCCTCGAAAAGGGCCAAAATAAGCGATCTAGTTCTAGGCAGATATGCAGAGAAATTTTCTAGTTTTTTGATGTAAATTCTTTTAAAATTATTCGAAAAATCGTGATTTTTCCACCTTTTGCATATTTTTTCGAAAAAACTATGATTTTTCTGTGATTTTTGGGAAAAAATTACTAGAAAAAATGAGAAAAATTTTCTGCATATTTTTGCCTTTGGATATTTTGGCCTAGCTAGGGTTAAGAAAAAAATTTCGAGGATTAAATCTATCATTTTGACTCTTTTCGAGGAAAAAGCATAGCACCGGAGCAAACCTCTAAAAGTCTTCATCTCATAGTGATCTTTTTGGATTTTTCTTCACCCTTCTTTGCAAAAAAAGCATCTTTCTTCAAAGGGCATTGGACGAGCCGAGATGTTTGTCCAGATGGTGCAAATGCTTCGTTTCGGCCGTGTAGACCAGCCGGAATTTGTCCAGCACAGATGGCGGTTGTTGTTGTTGTTGGACATTTTTGGCCATGAATTCCTCATCTTGGTAAGGCTCCAACGTGTGTTCAAACTCGACAAATTTGCTGATCGATGCCTGATTAAAAAGTGAGTTTAAACAGTACCGTGTACCGTGTGCATTTTGTATCTACTGGTTTTCGCATATCAATGTTAAAACAGTACAGAACTATGTAAGTACAAAAGGGTATGCATAGATTTGGTATTATATACTGGTATATACTGGTACTTCTCGAGTACTGATACTGTGTAGTGGTTTTGGATTTTCTCAAAATTTTGAATTGGTACTGATTTTCTCAAAATTTTGAGCCCTAAAAATCACTCACATTTTGAAAAATTAATCAGTCAATTTTTTCTCGATCTTTTGGTAAAAATGCCATTCTTGGAGGGCCAAAAATGGTTTAGGCCATAAAGCCTGATGGTTTTATCATTGGCCCGATGGTTTATCAGGCCAAAAAGCGGTAGTGGTACGTGGTATGAACCAAAAACGCGGTATTTTTTGGTATGCGGTAGCGATACGGTATCCGGTACGGTATACGTTACGGTAGCATGCGGTAGTGGTACGGTATCATAGTAAGCAACAAACATAAACATACTAATGCAATAACAGGCCTTTGTCCAGTGATCAGTTGGTGGATGGCAATGATTGGCACCCCGTGCGACACCAAAACAATGTGCTCTGAATGAATACATTTTATTGTAAAAAATGTAATAAAAATGAATCAGAAATTTTTAAACTTTTGCGAGACCTCTGCTAAAAAAGGCAGCCAGGCCCTTCCCGGAGGACAACCAGGTTCGGCCCAGCCTGGGCCAGTAAGCCGGCCCGGGTGGGTCTGGAAGAATATTTTCAGAAAATCCAACTCATTTCCCAATTTGGCCGCTTCCCAAGCTAAAAAATTTAAAAACCATCCAGAAACTTCGGCCTCACTCATGATCATACACTGATGCTATCCCTCTCGGATTTTTTTAAAAATCCTACATTTCATTTAGGTAGGGTTGATACTTGATACAGATCAGTTTTAAACCGGTACCCCCGGTTTTCGGTTTTGGGAAAAAAAAGGCTTAACCGAAAACTCAGTTTTCGGTTTCCTAGACGGTCAACTCTACGTCTAGGTCTCGGTTCTACCTGCGTCTTCCTCCCCGGGTGCCAACCAATCGGTGTGACCAAATTTTGTGCCATCGGCGATTTCGGCACCATTCTCTTTGTTGTAGTGAGTCAAAATGTGTTCCAATGTCTTCCGCAATCTGGGCACCGCTTCGTCCTCGTCATATGGTTCGCATTCCAATAATTAATTTAAAAACATTAAAATCCAAACAAAAAGGCATGATAATTAAATTTAAAAATGATTAGACAGGTGAAGAGGAGTTGATAAAATTTATGCAAAAATAAATTAGATCAAGAGTTAACGAATAAATTTTTTTATTTTTCTGTCTTGAATTTGAAGATTTTGCTTATAAATAATCCTTATTCGGACATTAAAGGACTACACAAACAGTCAGGCCAGCAGGAGAAGTCTTATAGTAAGATGATAAAAAACCGTATTTGGGTTGAATTTTTTAATTGGAATAAATTTGGAAAAAAATTTTAATGTCACGTGATAAATAGGGTCCGGATTTTTATGCAAATGCATATTTTTTTTTGCTGGCTCAAAACGGCCTGAAAATCACGTAAAACATGTTTTTAGCATATTTTGAACGCTCTAGAATGGATTTCTAACTGCATATTTTTGCATATTTTCGACTTTTTGTGCATATTTCGCATATTTTGCGCATATTTATGCATATTTTGGGCATTTTTTGAGAAAAATATGCATTTCTTGAGAAATTTTTGCATATTTTGGGAATTTTTTTGCTTTTTTTGAAATTTTTCGGACATTTTTTGGCATGAAAATGGCCAAAAATGCAAAAAAAAGTATTAAAGTTAATTTTAACCTGAAAATGTCTTAAATATGCTTAAATTCGCTTTAACGATTTTTGAGCAAAAAATTTTCATTTTTAGGTCGTATTTAGTCAAATTTATATGCATATTTTGCGCATATTTTGGAAATTTTGAGCATATTTTGCGCATATTTTGGCATTTTTCCGTGCATATTTTATGCGCATATTTTGAAATTTTTTGCGCATATAAATCCGGACCCTAGTGATAAAATATCAAAAGGGATGAAAATTTTCTTAAAACAGCCATTTGGATTTGGACATACCGTGTTACCGTATTCGGCCATAATAACAATAACCTTTTTTCCTCTAATATATAGTCCCTGGCGAGGTTGAAACAAAAAGAAGCCCCTATAATAAGGAACCCTCAAATATCAGGGTCCTCTTTAATATAAGGACTCCCTGGAAAGGGTTGAAATAATATAAAGGGCACCTTATATTAGAGGTATTGGGTATGCAGTTTTTGGACCTATTTCCACAAATTTTAGCAAAAATTTAATTATTTCCTCTAAAAAATATTGCAGTCAATCAAAGACCTTCTCTCCACACTCCAAAATATTGTCGCTTTTTGAATTTTGTCCACTAGGTTTTTGGAACAACGACAGATAGGAACAGTCCAATCGGTGATAGCCGGCCTCTTGCAATTCCTCACAGGTTTGGTAAGTGGGCGGGTTCATGCAGTTTCCCATAACCTAAAAAGAGTGGGGTGTTTATAAAATTTCAATGGTTAAAATTTTGGCCCAAAAATGTTATAAAATTTATTAGACGCTTAAGATTGTAAATTGGACTTAGAGGAAGTCCTCTAGCCAATACCTACAATTCCATTGTAAAAGGGAAGTCGACACTCCATAGACAATGTTTGAAGAATTCAGAATTGTTTAGCGATTTTTATTTTTTTACGTAAGGGCGCATTTTGCTCGAAATTCGAGCTTTTTCTCGAAACACGAAATTCAACAAAAAGTAGCGAAATTTCCTATAAAGGACTCCAAATGTCGTCCTAATCTGATTCAGATATACTCTTTAATAAACCAGATTGTTAATTTATGCATCATATACCTCCATAAGTCCGGCTTCCAGCTTAATGGACAAGCCCGGATGGCTATTTTCGCCCACTAAGCGACTTGCCGTGTCCACCGTTCGTTCCAGAGGGGAGGCAAAAATGTGCGAAATTGGGATGTTGGCGAAACTGCAAATAAATTTGGCGATTATGGATGGATTGTGTTCCGACATTTGCGCCCCTCAACCAAAACGACATTTGCGCCCCTCCAGTTAAAAACGTCATTTGCACTTTGATCAAAAAAACATCAAAAATCTCAAAAATGGTAAATGGTATAGCTATCCTCATAAAAAAAAAATTTACCCGGCTAATCAAACTGAAAACTATGAAAATAACCTTCTTATAGGGTGAGATGGATGCATGAGTTGCGGATCAACTAATAAGTTACCGATCAATTAAAACATCTTTATTTACGTTTGTTGGTTTTTTTTATTAGTTTTTGATGTTTTGAGGCTTTTTTGATGTTTTTAAATTTTTGGAGGCCTTTTTATGTATTAGGGGCGCAAATGTCGTTTTGGTTGAGGGGCACAAATGTCGGGGTGCAAATGTCGGGTAACCAATGGATTTATGCTTATTTTGCGTCAAATGCGGGTCGAAAGTCGCCGTCATTCATAAGTGAACAAACTTCTTATTGTTAGTGGGTGATTTCACTCGGCGGCAATAATAAAGCACTAGGAAATAGAGCAAAATTTTGAGAATACACGTGCCAGTGCTACGTATGCGCAGTCAGCGGGGACTCAAGTATAACCTTTTCATGTACTAAAACACGTAAAAAGTACGCCAAATGAGTTAGCACATGTCGTTAAAAAGACCAGTATAATGCACAACGTGCTGCAGGTACATGATTGAGCGGGGAGGAAGAAATTATAAAAAGCCATTGTGCAGAAATTTATTTTAATTTTTTGAAATTCTAACGAAAAGTTGGAAATTTTCCCTAAAAAACAAAAAAATAGAAATTTTTGGCCAGACTGGCCATATTGGGCCCTTTTTTAACGTCTTTGCACTGTTTGAGCTCTAATGCTAATCGCTTACACATGGCCCAGCTGATCCGCCTGTGCCATCCTCTGTGGGGTGACGGTGCTATGTCGTTAGTAAAAAAGTGCCAATGTGGGCGTTAGTAAAAAAATGACAATACAGTAAACAAAAGGGAAAGTCAGCTGTGTGGATACTAAGTAAGTGGATACTACGAAATGACTAAAGGACAAAACGACTAAAAATAATTAAAAAATAATTAATAATAATAAAATTAAAATGTAAATAAAATAATTATAAATAAAAAAATCAATAAAACTAAATAAAATTGTAAAAAATAAATTAATTTTGTTGGGTACTTGGACAGGATCCAAAATGTCCCTTGGCATATTGACTGTTTGTTCCCTCCCATATGATCTTTTATCCCAAACCATCCATCCTTCCTCCCAATGATCATTCCCCACAATCACGCTTAGGTCGGTTTGGCGGTGGTTGGTGAGGTATTTCCGGACATGGCTGAACACGCGGAGCACACTGCTCATCGAGTTCGATCAGATGGCCCTTCCGAAGCTGATTGACATGACGATGGACATCTCGTCCAAGCGAAGGAACCGAGACCCTATAGGTAGGCAACTTACCTACTCGCTCGATGATGGTGCCAGGCAACCAGGCATCTTGTTGAAGCGATAGTTCAGTAGGTAGACCGAGTCTCCCGTGTTGAACGCCACCGGCGTTGCGCCATGCTTCTTATCAAATTGTCGTGACATCGCCTGGATGTACGACTTCCTCGCAGAATCATGAGTGTTCGTTGCCGGATCAGTCGAAGGATGGACGAGTGATAGCTTCGTGCGAAGACGGCGACCCAGGAACAATTCATCGGGTGAATGTCCGTCGAGTGTGGCATTTGGTATCGTCCTGTAGGCGAGAATTGCCTTCTCAGCCCAATCCTTGCCTTCCGTGCTGCACTTCTTCATGACCCTCTTGAAGGTGTCCACGAATCTTTGGGCCTGTCCATTGCTCTACGGGTGATATGGAGGCATGAAAGTGTGCCGAATTCCATGTTCGCGACAAACGACCATACAGAATACGGTGGACGAGGGCAAGTGCCTCTTTTTCGATTTGGCTGTAGTTCTGTTGCGCCGGCGTAAAGGACTGGAGGCATGCTCGACCGCTTTCTGGTTTTATCCGGAAACATGTGATTCAACACTGCACCGATCCCGTCTGGATGCATCGGCGGCGACTATGATCGGCAATTCCGGATCATAGTGAGTCAGCAAAAGGTCCGAAGGCATGGTGTCCTTCGCCTTTTCTGATTTAGCTGCTGTTTGAGCCGCAAACATTCATACCGAGCGCGTTTCGCCAAAGAGCGCTTTCAGTTTGGTGAGCACATCCTTGTACGCCATTTGATCAGACGAGGACGGCAGGATCCTGTCACAAAAACTTGAATATTCGGTGTCGCCGAGTTTGCCGATGAGGAGGCGGACCCTGGTCGATTCTGCAAGGTCTTTGCCACCGACCTCAATGAGCGAGCCATATTGCTGGTGCCACTGGTCGAAAGTTTGGCCGTCCTCCGGGTCGTAGAAGAATTTCCCGAGGCGTGCATCCAGCCAGGTGGTGAGCGTGGGCCGCCACGCTGAGCGTGGGCCGCACTGACAAGCGCGGAATCTTGCGAAATATTCGCATTGCCGAGTTGCTGCGCCAGCTGCTGGAAGCAAAGCGAAGTCAAAACACTCTATACGATGTCCAAATTCCAATACAGCGTTCGAAATGACTGCGCCAAATGTTGTCCATTTGGTTGGTTCGGAGACCAATCACAATTTAGAATCGAATAAATAAATAAAATATTTATCAGAATATTTAATAATAATATTTGCGAGGAAATCGGTCAGGGAATATCTTTAAGAACGGAATATTGAAATTGATTGTGGGGAATGATCAATGGGAGGAAGGATGGATGGCTTGGGATCAAAGATCATAAGGGAGGGAATAAACAGTCAATATGCCAAGGGACATTTTGGATCGTACCCAAGTACCCAACAAAATTTATTTCAAATATTTTTTACAATTTTATTTAGTTTTATTGATTTTTTTATTTATAATTATTTTATTTTCATTTTAATTTTATTATTATTAATTATTTTTTAATTATTTTTATTTTTTTATTATTATCTTAGTCATTACATAGTCGTTTTGTCCTTTAGTCATTTCGTAGTATCCACTTATAGCAGACTTTCCCTTTTGTTTACTGTATTGTCATTTTTTTACTTTCGCCCACATTGGCACTTTTTTACTAACGACTCAGCACGGTGTGGGGTGACAGCCGAATTTCCTTTCCTTTTGTATCCTAATTTTTCACATAAATTGTGCCGATTATAGCTTGTCTGGTGGCGGGCCTAACTGATTCGGGGATCGGGAATTCCAGAAAATTCAAATTCGTTAGGTATCGGGAGTGAACAGATAGTTCGAGGGAGATCAGGGTTGGAGATTTCTCCGAAAAGGGCCTCGCCCTAATCACTGGACGTAATTACTGTTTACGGATTATGGAAATTACGGGTTTTTTGGATTACAGATTACGGTTTACAGAATCCGCAAGTTAAAAGATCGATTAGGTTCAGCTATGACTCCAATACAAGGGGCTGGCAACAACTCTGTTCACTTACACATGGCCCAGCTGGTCCGCCTGTGCCATCCCGTGGGGTGACAGTGGGCTGTTGTCCCAGCGGAACTTCCACTCCGGATCGTACAACATCAACGGGCGCCCTGCGCCGGCTTTGTTCCATGCGGCGGTTCGGCGCGGCGCCAACAATTTGGCCGCCGCTTCGTTGTGCGCGAAGCTGGGCTCTATCGTCAGTCCGTCCGCACTTTTTCTGTTCTTCTCCTTGTCATAATTTGCATCACTTCGGTCCAGTCGGTCAGCGTGGCGCATAACCCACAGCACACGGCGCACTTTGGGAGCTACTATACAAAAAAAAATTTAATTTGTTTTTCTCTAATTTTATCGGTAACCCTGGGGTTCTCAAATTTTCTGAGCTCAAATCTGAGATCAGATTTGTCATGCAGGGTGTAAGGCAAATCATGGCAAAATTTCATCAAAAATAAAGCAAAAATAAGATTAAAATATGTGTTGACAGATAATAATAAATAAATTTATACTTGATCTCAGCAGTTGACACTTTTTTGAGCAATTCTGGGTTGGAAAGGAAGAGAACATAAGCTTGAGACCAATCAAAATCGGGATTCAATTTGATAGAGACAATGAATTGAAGAGTTTTTGTTTTCATACGGTTTAAAAAAATTTCAGGGGGTATGTTTTTTATAGACACTTTCAATTTGATCCATTATAAAAAAAATAATAAGTTATTTTGAAAAATTCATGGTATTTTGGTCATAATTTTTTATAGTAGACCAATTTGGATCGATATTATTTTTTAGCTTATTTTTTAAAAGCATTTTTTTATTACCAAATTACATTTTTCTAGATTTGTTTTGAATCGCTAATGTTCTACATATAAACGCTTTACCACCTCACATCAGTGCCCTTTCCGCATTTTTTTTTCGTGTGGCCACCATCACTCTAACTTAAGGATTTTGAAATCGCAATTTATCTTAGATAATATTATTTTATTTAAAAATGTCGATTTTTGAATTCAAAAAAATTTCCAAAAATTTTTTTACCATCATTGTATTTCCACCAGAAGTTTTTCCCGGTCGCATTCGTCAATTGTTGTTGTTCTATTTCTACAGTTTCCAGCAATGTCTTCAGCGAGTTGGCAACCTTTTTAAAGGCACCGTAATCGACCGTATCAATGGAGGCATAGTATTCCAAGTGACGGTCCAGGTTTGTTACCGTATCCTCCAAGTGGGCCAGGAAATGCTGATATCGATGGCAATTCAAGGTTTCTATCTGGGTCTGAAAATTAGAAATTTAATCTACATATATCTATACTTTTAAATTGTTAAATAAAAGAAAAAATTCGATTAAGTTTTTTCATGCGTTTATAAAATCAGATATTTTTTACTTCTTTTTATATTTTTTAAATTTTTTTATTAAAAATACGAATTTTTTTTGAATTTAATATAGGTAATAACTAACTTTTCATTTATTTATGATATGATCTTGTTTGACAAAAATTCAACGAAAAATCTTGCATAAGTCCAATTTTTCAAAAAAAATCAAAAAATTTTCCTTAACATCTTCTTCCCTGGTTAATTTTTGACGCTGTCATTAGGCCGCCCAGGTTAAATGAAGCTCGAAAAAAACAAAATGAAAAAGAAATATTAATCAATCGAAATATTTTTGAAAAATGAAATAAATAAATAATCAAGAAAATCTTTATAATTATGTCAAGCAAGCTTCAAAAAAAATTTATTATTTGATTTTATTTGACTTTTTATGTCGTAGCACCGAGTTTTTAATGTCTTGGCACTGAGCATTCTTCTATAAATTTTTAGAATTGTGGGTGTTTTAAATTAGGTAATTCATATCAAAAAATTGACATTAATTTAATAATTATAAATTTAAATAAAAAAGAATAAAATTAAAATAACCTCTATTTCTGGCATAATTCTTCTCAATAATGCACTGACAATTGAGTAATAGGCCCACTTGAGTGCAAATCCCAATGGGATCAGCCTTTTGCGCCATTTATGTTTTCGTCTTTTTTGATCACATAAGTTTCCGGTGGAAATAGATGAAAATTCAAATTGTAATTTCTCTTTGCTTTCATGAAACCAAGCACCGAAACCAGAAATGTGCAAAATTTCTGCATAGAATTTGTTGATATCATAATACTAAATAAATGATGAAATAATTTAAAAATGTCACATGACTATCGGCGGGTAAATTTTAAATATTCGATGATTAAGTTCATTTAGAAACATTGAATTTATGATTGTTAGTAAGTAGAGTTGGTGGTGGGTCGTAAAAAAAGGCCCAATGCGGCCATTTTGACCGAAATTTTTTTTTTGAAGGTTGCTAGGTCATTATGCAGAATTTTATGCTCTATATGCTGGTGTTTTTAATTTTTTGAAATTCGAACAAAAAGTTCGATATTTTCCCAAAATACTGAAAATAAGGTAGTTCACTAAAATTTCAAACTCTTTGTCCGAATTTCGAAAAATTAAAAATACCAGCATTTAGAGCATAAAATTCTGCACAATGGCTTTTTTATCTTTGCCTTTCAAGCTTAAAAAAAAAGTTGCCGGACCAAAATGGCTACATTGGGCCCTTTTTAAAGACCCAGCAGCGTTGAGTTCAAACCCGTACCATAGTACGTACACGAAATTCATAAAGTCTTAAACGTTCTGCTGGTTTTTCTTGATGATACGAGCTAACTCACGTGCTGTAGTACGTACATGAACTTCATAAAATACGTTGTGCGTTTTATTGATTCTATTAACGGCACGTGCTAACTCACTACCTTCCTTTTCACACGCGTTTTAATACGTGAGCACATCATACGCTTGCCCACTGACTACTGGTAAGCAATACTGGTACGTGTTTTTTCTCAAAATTATGAACTCTAATTAATAATAAGTGATGATTATTATTATTTTATCATTATTAAATTTAATAAATGGACCTCAATCTTGTGTTCCGCCAGATCCATACATTTTTTGATGGCATGTTGAATGTAGAAATAAGGCTCCATTTGATAGTAGCCATCCTTGCCACCTACAAAATTCCAAAATACCGTATTTCCTCTAAAATAATATTCCCCTTTATTAATACCCCCTCCTTAAAATAAGACCTCCTTCCAAAAGTAGACCCTGTTCTATGTAAAATAAGATAAAGTAGGGCCCCCTACATATGAGGTAGGTTTGAAAAAATAAGAGAAGCAGTCATATTTTTAGAGGGAATACGGTACTAACAAATATTATAAATTAAAATTCCAATAATTTATTCGAATTTTATGAAGAATTAATAATCGAATAAACACCATCGTCNCGTGAGCACATCATACGCTTGCCCACTGACTACTGGTAAGCAATACTGGTACGTGTTTTTTCTCAAAATTATGAACTCTAATTAATAATAAGTGATGATTATTATTATTTTATCATTATTAAATTTAATAAATGGACCTCAATCTTGTGTTCCGCCAGATCCATACATTTTTTGATGGCATGTTGAATGTAGAAATAAGGCTCCATTTGATAGTAGCCATCCTTGCCACCTACAAAATTCCAAAATACCGTATTTCCTCTAAAATAATATTCCCCTTTATTAATACCCCCTCCTTAAAATAAGACCTCCTTCCAAAAGTAGACCCTGTTCTATGTAAAATAAGATAAAGTAGGGCCCCCTACATATGAGGTAGGTTTGAAAAAATAAGAGAAGCAGTCATATTTTTAGAGGGAATACGGTACTAACAAATATTATAAATTAAAATTCCAATAATTTATTCGAATTTTATGAAGAATTAATAATCGAATAAACACCATCGTCAATTTTTGGTATTCCACGGAGCAAAAATTGGTGATGGCAATTCACAAGCACGCCAATTGCGTCAATTGGCACTGCTAATTGGGCCGACACTCCATTTATTGTCAAGACTAAATAAATTATTTATGAAAATTATTTTTTATAATTTTTACCAATTATAGCTAAGAGGTAGAATTGTTGAGAGATGAATAACAGCTTGCGCATTTTCAACGTGAAATCTAATAAATGATCTTAATTTAATCAAAAATTATTTTCCAAAATTTTACAGTCTTTTAGAAAATTCATCGTGTGGACCTACTTGGGGTTGTGAGGGAAAAGTTGCGCCGCCCCACGTTTTGCCTAAAGCTCGTTTCGTCTAACCAGCGAAAAACGCTCATTTCGTCTAACCAGCGAAAAAGCCAAAGTTCGTCTAATAGAAAATGCCATTTTCGGGTTCTACATACCATCTTGGGGTTCTAGATACCATTTTGGGGGATCTACATGTCATTTTGAGGGTTCTACATGAAATGTGTTTTTCGAATTTTTAGACGAAACGAGCTTTTTTTGGTGGTTAGACGAAACAAGCTTTAGACGAAGTGAGCTTTAGACGAAACGGGCTTTTTTCGCTGGTTAGACGAAATGAGCGTTTTTGGCTGTTTAGACGAAACGAGCTTTAGACGAAACGAAAGGGAGCCGAAAAGCTGCTCCAACTCCGCTCCGACTCCGGAGCCAAAAGAGAGCCAAAATTTCTGATTCAGAATTCAGATCAGAGTGGATGCCGGAGCCCCCGCCGAATTTTTCCGGGATGCCCGGAGCCGAATTTTTTTTTAAGGACTTCATTCGGCCGGAGCCGATTTTTTTTTTGTAAGGACGGAGCCGGATCAGGAGATTTTTTCTTACGGAACCTGAGCCGAAATTTTTGAAGAGCGGCGCCAGGAGCCGGAGCCAGAAAAATATGCTATTAAATGAACTGAATCCAGCTCCAAATGGACCATCATTAAAAAAATTTATGCCAAAGTAATAATTTTGACCAAATTCAGAGAATTTTGGCCATAATTTTTTCCCACAATAACCAATTTCGATGGGAGTAGGCTCATTTTATAGCTAATTTTTTGATCTATTTTTTGACATCAAAGTTGTTTCTCTAGGTTTCTTTTGAACCGAAATTTTTTAGAATCATTTTTATGCAAATTGCATTTTTCAAGAGTTATTAGTAGATAGAAAATAAAAAAGACTCCTCTTCATTTCCTATCACATTAAATCGCTGTGTTTTTACATATAGGGAATTTTATAGTAAATTGGAATATAACAATCGATTTGAACAAATCGACAGATCACTTCAAATTTGGTATAATTCTATAGTAAAGGGAGAGTATAACATAAATATGTGCCTATAAATATTCGCATCTAGGGTAATAGATTTGATTCATTGATCAAATATATCATTTATAAAAAAAATTTCCCATTAAAATGAATTAGTAAAGATCAAAAATCCTACTAATGCTCCCCCCCCCCTATCTATATTTGCTTAGGAATTTGAAATGCAAAAATGTTTAGGTCATGCTTTATCTCTTTTTTGTCATTGTTTGTTACATTGGGGGTCGTTACAAAATGTGCCAAAATTCAAAATGTTCTCCAAAACTTTTTTTTAAGCTTGCTAGGTCAATAGTATAAAAATTGAAATTGTACAGAATTTTATATCTGTCTTCTGATATTTTTTATTTTTCGAAATTCGAACAAAAAGTTCAGAAATATCGAAAAAGGAGTTTTTCGCGAAATTTTCGAACATTTTGTTCGAATTTTGAAAACAAAAAATACCAGAAGATAGAGCATAATAATAATAAAGTTCTAAAAAAGTTTTTTGAGTTTTGGCACTTTTTTAAAATGACCCGGCACCGACATATCACCCTTGTCACAACGATGCTATGTCGTTTCGGCGAAAACTGCCAAAATATAATTACTTTCCCTTAAAACTTTTTTTAGACTTGTTAGACAAAAAGTATAGACAAAAAGTTTATAAAAAATAATTTAACTCAAAAATATTGGGTCCTCAAATGTCGTTTGTTTCCCCCAAAAGTCAGGTCCCAAGTGTCCAGTTCGCTGTTTTCGGCTAATCATGCAGATTAATAAGTCCTTAGTCATCTTCCAACAAAAATACCCTAAAAAATATCATTCTATGTATCGTTTTTATAGGGTTCCACGGAACCGGTCCGTTTTTAAAAACCCGGAACTCAAAAAATATGGCCCACCGGGAATTCTAATACAGAAAATACGGTATTCTCATTTATAATTCATGTAAATTGATTTGATAACTAACAAGTCACAATAAAAACAACGTCATAGTGGTTTACTGTAGTGTAGCTACCTATTTTAAATACCCTCAAAAATAAATTTATTGCTTCTTCATTCATTATAAAAAAAATAAAGAGTAAAATTAGATAATAATTCCATAAAAAATTAGAAATTATAGATTTTTTACATAGAAGAAGATAGCCAAAATAATTATAGAAAATAAAATAATATTGTACCAAACTTAGAAAAATCTACAACTCATAATGATCTTTTTGTGTTCTTCATCATTCTCAAAAAAAAATTGGACGAGCCGAGATGTTTGTCCAGATGGTGCAAATGCTTCGTTTCGGCCGTGTTAGACCAGCCGGAATTTGTCCAGCACAGATGGCGGTTGTTGTTGGACATTTTTACCCATGAATTCCTCATCTTGGTAAGGCTCCAACGTGTGTTCAAACTCGACAAATTTGCTGATCGATGCCTTAAAAACAACCAAATAGGCCAATCTGGCCGAAAACTTTTTTTAGCTTGCTAGGTTGAAAGTATAAAAAGCATTTAATACTCTATCTTTTATTTTATTATTTTTCGAATTTCGAAAAAATAAAAATAGAAATTAACAAAAGTTTTCGGAAAGATTAACCCATGTTTCGGTTTTTAACGCCCCAACAGCATTTTATGGAGGAAGTACGGTATTTAGTAAGCAACAAACCTACCAATGTAATAAGTGGCCATTGTCCAGCGATCGATTGGTGGATGACATTGATTGGTACTCCATGTGACACCAAAACAATGTGCTCTGATTAGGATAGAAAAATCAACCTATCATTTTTTGGATTCTGGCGAGGGAATTGAAATTTCTGGAATTCGAGATCCAGGCTTCTGGATTGGCGATTTCGGGAGTTTGATCCCCCGAATGCCGAACAGGGATGGACAAAATTTCGTGTTTCGTTTCATGTTTCACGAAATTTTGCAATTTTTTTTGTTGTTTCTGTTTCATGGTTCGCGAAAATATTTATTTTTTCTTGTTCCAAGGTTCGATAAATTTTCGAGTTTCGTACATCTCGGATCCCGCTCCGGGTTCATGGTTTGGTTATTACGGGATTTTGATCCCGAATCCAGATCCCGTAACATTAGGATCTCACCCAAATTTTACCAGAAATGTTCTGTTTTCTACCTGCGTCTTCCTCCCCGGGTGCCAACCAATTGGTGTGATAAAATTTTGTGCCATCGGCGATTTCGGCACCATTCTCTTTGTTGTAGTGAGTCAAAATGTGTTCCAATGTCTTCCGCAATCTGGGCACCGCTTCGTCCTCGTCATGCGATTCACATTCCAATAATTAATTTAAAAAAATTAAAATCCAAACAAAAAGGCATGATAATTAAATTTAAAAATGATTAGACCGGTGAAGAGGAGTTGATAAAATTTATGCAAAAATAAATTAGATCAAGAGTTAACGAATAAATTTTTATATTTTTCTGTCTTGGATTTGAAGATTTTGCTTATAAATAATCCTTATTCGGACATTAAAGGACTACACAAACAGTCAGGCCAGCAGGAGAAGTCTTATAGTAAGATGATAAAAAGCCGTATTTGGGTTGAATTTTTTAATTGGAATAAATTTGGAAAAAATTTTAATGTCACGTGATAACTGATAAAATATCAAAAGGGATGAAAATTTTCTTAAAATAGCCATTTGGATTTGGACATACCGTGTTACCGTATTCGGCCATAATAACAATAACCTTTTTTCCTCTAATATAATAGTCCCTGGAGAGGTTGAAACAAAAAGAAGCCCCTATAATAAGGAACCCTCAAATATCAGGGTCCTCTTTAATATAAGGACTCCCTGGAAAGGGTTGAAATAATATAAAGGGCACCTTATATTAGAGGTATTGGGTATGCAGTTTTTGGACCTATTTCCACAAATTTTAGCAAAAATTTAATTATTTCCTCTAAAAAATATTGCAGTCAATCAAAGACCTTCTCTCCACACTCCAAAATATTGTCGCTTTTTGAATTTTGTCCACTAGGTTTTTGGAACAACGACAGATAGGAACAGTCCAATCGGTGATAGCCGGCCTCTTGCAATTCCTCACAGGTTTGGTAAGTGGGCGGGTTCATGCAGTTTCCCAAGCGCTAAAAAGGAAAACATTTTCTTGAAACACGAAAATTGATAATAATGAAGTTTTGATTAAAGACCCGAAATTTCGTCCTAATCTGATTCAACTTTATTATTTGATTATCAATTTTGTATATATGCATCATGTACCTCCATAATTCCAGGTTCCAGCTTAATGGAAAGGCTCGGATGGCCATGTTCGCCCAGCAAGCGACTTGCCGTGTCCACAGTGCGTTCCAGAGGGGAGGCGAAAATGTGCGAAATTGGGATGTTGGCGAAACTGGAGAAATTTTTTTTAAAGATCTAAACTTTTTAAATAATTACCTAGACAAATGATACTTTAGAACCGTGTTTTATGTTTAGACCTGATTCTTTAAATCTAGATCTAGGCCTGTGGAAAATGCGCGGGGATTCCCTAATTTCTTTTTTGGGTCGGGGATGCGGGGGCATGACA